>JAADVF010000540.1:0-20313 GCA_023334555.1 Elongisporangium undulatum
ACTAGGGAAACAAGCTACCAATGCAAGCACCGATAACCCTTTCTTTCCAGCACAGTAAGAGCAGCCCGACCGCTAGTCCGTATTCAGTCCCCGAAAGGTCCAAACACAGCCCAACGTAGGCCGCCACAAACTCTCCAAAAGGCTGTGGAATACATACCGAAGAGATTGCGGAGCATACAGGTGAAGTACGCGGCTCACGCGAACAAAAAGCCGGAGTGCATGAGGATGCGCAACCCAGTGATCAACCACGACGCATTCTATGTGTTGCCTCAGAAGCTGCTCAAGGCTCTCATGAGGACACTCTTAGTGTCAAATGAACATGAGGAAGCCATCATGGGCTCCAGCTAGAATCGACAACCAGAGAGTAAAGCAAGTCAGGCCAGAGACGAGAATGCTCGAGAAACTGAGGTTATCTCGGTTAAAGACATTGGAATATATGATCGAGCTCAAATTGAAACCATGCAGCGTGCGGTGACGTTACGCTCCCAGTGTAATGGGGCATACGACGTGGCAAAGTGACTGGAGCAAGATATAATGGGTGCCGTACGGGAAGAGGTCGATCCATCAGTGTTTGCTGTGATCAATCAAATCCGGTTCATGTATCTGGCCACGACAATTCCAGGTCTGAACAGTGTCTACCCGTCGCCATGCTGTATGTGTTAAAGCTCCCCAAATAGTTCGACGCGAAAATTATCCTGCTCCAAATATTCCGTGCGTTTTTATAAACCCGGTATCAATTACATCGCTTTAGAGAGGTTTGCAGATCAATGGGCGTTATCCACACTTTACTTGGCTTCCATGTATGTTTTTGGATTTTCAATTTATAGACGAGTGGTGAAGGAATCTCCGAGGATCGTTTCCACAGGGCTCTGCCGTCCTTTGAGGGGGTTACCTCTACCTTCTCACACCCAGTCGACGTCAGCGACGGTGATAGCGGGTCGAGGGTGCCTCACACTGTGTACCCAGTTGGTGGGGCGCGGATCGGTCTCCAAACGGAATTCGGGGATCCGAGGTGATTATGGAAGCTTAGATACCGGGTGGCTCAAGGATCTTGCGAGATCCGAGCTCTTGATGTAAATAGTTCTTGTGCGATATGCCAATCACCGGAGTGCCTTCCTTGACCTTGATAGAGATCCTTGTCGCGGGGATTCCTTCCTTCTGACACGCGTGGCTCCGAGCCTGGGCGATCCTTTGCCTTTCCCTTCGTTCAAAGTACGCGTTTTACACGCACGGAGTGTAGTGGAACCTCAGCGATCGAGGGAAGCAGGGCACATATTAAAAAAACTGTTTATTTGAGATTGTTTTACTCCTACATCCACGCCAACACGTGTTCACGTGTTGGCGTGGATTATCGAGTACCAAACACGCCAGCATCAATCACTTCTGTTTTTACCATGAGGCAAAGCTACACCATTGGGACCAAGAAGAAGGTGGCGGCGGATGCCATGCGTTTGGGCACTCGCGCAGCGTCGAGAAAGCACAAGATTGACAAAAAGTGTATTCGGCAGTGGCTGAAGCTCGACAACGCTGGTGTGCTTAACGAGTACGACGATGAGCGCCGTCGTATCGATGGTGGCGGTCGTCACCTGCAGTCTGAGCTATTTGAGACCCTCCTATACGACGCGATCAAGCTGAAGCGAAGTAGACGTCTCCGTGTGACCCGGAGCAAAGTGATTGAGATCGGTGCGCGGCTGCTCGAGACGCTCGACCCCAAGCCGGACTTGAACTTATCGGAGGGCTAGCTGGACTGCTTCCTCCATCGCCATGGCCGGGTGCAGCGCTGAGTCACCAACAAGCCCAAGCATAGCCCCGCCGCTATCGTCACGCGAGTCGTGAACTTCATCGATCGCGTCCGCGAACTGATCCAGATCTACGGCATCCTCCCCTCCAACATCATCAACATGGATGAGACTGGCGTCTTCGCGGAGCACAGCAAGAACAACACGCTTGAGTTCCGTGTCGCTACTGACGTCCCAGTACAGTCATTTGGGCTGGAGAAGGTTCGTGTGACTGCCGTGTTTGGAGCGAGAGCGGACGGAACCAAGTTACGTCCATGTCTTATGGTGAAGGGAAACATTTCGAGCGTGACCACTGTGGATTGTATTCCCGTGCTTACGAACGAGAAGTCGTGGATGAACACCGAGTCTTTCATCCAGTACATCGACTACATGTTTCCCTTTGTGGAGCCAAACAAGCTGCTTCTCGTCTTCGACTCCGCACCCAGTCACATCAGTAAGCAGGTCAAGGCCCACCTTCGCGCTCGAAAGATCCTCTGTGCTGTGATCCCGGGTGGGCTGACAGGTTACCTGCAGCCATGTGACTTCGGCTTGTTCAAACCGCTGAAGGAGCAGCTCGCCTCTATCATCGATGAGTGGAAAGAAAACGGTTCTCATTCTCGAACGGCTGGCGGAAATGCGCGCCCTTCTGAATGCTAGCTGGTGATCTCGTGGACCAAGCGAGCGTGGGCAGAGGCGGCTGAGCCCAGCGTGCGTCGCAGCTTTCGTAGCTGTTTCGTGGACGAGAATTCTGAGTTGGCAATGTGGCGCCACGAGACCTACGACGATGCCTTCCAGAAGACTCTTGTGGGAGGCGATCCTTCGCCGAACGTGCTTGCCGACATCATTGACGACGGTGCCGGTAGCGACATGGACATTGACGACGACTACGAGATCGACCTCGCTTAGAAGAGATCTCTTGAGCGGCCTTCACATACTCAGTTGTAGCCAAGACAAACGGAAATCAACAGAAGTTTGAAACGATGCTGGTTGTTGTTATTGCTTGTCTCAGTACATTTGCGACACCATCGCTTTCTGTAGCTTCTCTGCAATAAAGCCCCCTCTCCATTAGAGCCCTATAAGCCCGGGGCTTGTAATACAAAGTTTACAGTATCCTTCCTATACGCATGGTCTCCCTTGCCCATCCCCACTGAATTTTTTTTAGCTCATCCTCTTCGTCCTAATGTAGGTATGGATACCAAAAAACAATACACGACAAAACATATATTACATGACATGTAAAGTTTGGTGTTCCATTTCATCTCGTCTGTACAATATATTTATTCCCGGTGATTTATTCCCGATTAAAGTGTCCCTCTCATGGTGGGATTTTGTGTTACTTCCCCTAAGTATCATACTTGAGCTGAGGGTGTATACGAAGAAGCACGCAAATCATCTCAAAAAATATACAGATTTCAATTATACAGTATCATCCAGCACAAAATGCCCCTTTAAGCTGAGAAGATACTAATATTTCTAATTTTTTTTAATGATCATAGGTTGTGTTGGCGATTACCCCCAAAACATTTATCTATTGTTTTCAGTATGGAGGAGTACCACAAATTGTCTGTTGCCTCACATATTTACCTCCGTTTATATATGTGCACTTCGACTTGTTGAGACGTCCAGCTTTCTGAGACTTCTACAGGATCCATTAACTGAAATGTTAAGCAAAACCTTGATTTGCATGAGCTGCGATGTCGACCGCATAAAAGACGAGTGGATGCGATGAATCGTACATTTGTCAAGTTGTGCAACTCTTGCATCAAAAAGTTGTTTACGTAGCTTTCGAATAAAATCTTGTTTGCAAAAACAATTGTTGTTTTCTTCGTTGATGCTTGACCGGCGAGTGATAGGTTGACAACATCTGACTGAAATATCGATACCATCTGAAGCTGAGAAGCCAATTCACAATTTTCAATGACGTATTTTGCAGCCACTTCACACAGATTACGTCTAATTTCGATACCTATGCACACGCTCCGCACACGTCACGAGCATCTTGTCATCCTTATCCGTGAACGTCATGCGCATGATGATTCGCCAAATGGTTGTGCTGGGGGGTCTGTGCACCAGCTGCTTTCGCAAAGACGAAACCCTGTAAACAGAGAAGAAAATGAAAAACAGAGAAGGCTGTTCAAAAATAGAGAGGTTATTTGAAGGGTTAGGTGTAACGACACAAACCCACAGCGGCGGACCCACGAGCAAACAATCCGCTGGTGGATCCGCTGGTGAATCCGCTAATGGCTGGGTGCCGTGCAGCGAGCAAACGCGAGCGGGGTCATTCCTGGTTTCCTCGAACGACACTCGTCGATCGTCACCGACCGAGAGCGAGCCAGCGCCCGCCGGTCTACCCGTCCACGCGTCTCCCTGCCACTGCTACGGGATGCTGCGCCGCTCGCTCTCTCGGCCAGCCACGAGCCGCACGCTCGCAACGCCCACCCAGCCCCAGGATGTGCCTACCCGCCACAAGACGACGCCACAGGACGCCCACACTGCCGCAACATCCATGGTGAGTGCAAGCTGATCTATTTACTGATGTGATCTGGAACTAACTGAAAATTCACTTGTTAATCATGAAGTTTCTAGATATTTAATATGCGTTAAATATACGTAGAGTGAACCTCGCACTCTTTTCATCTACAGTTCGTTCTTCTCATCTACAGTATGCTCGTCTCTACAGTACGCGTATACCCAAAAAAACATGCGCTCCAGCAATCATGTGCGGGTAAGCTGTAGCCTTTTAGGCGTAGCTGCGTTGCCTGCGCATAAGCTGTAGCCTTTTAGGCGTTGCTGTGTAACCTGCGCATGAGCTGTAGCCTTTCAGGCGTAGCTGCGTAACCTGTGTTAGCTGCAGCCTTTAGGTGTGGCACACACATCAAGGACCACTACAACAACAAGAGCTTCTGCATTAGAGTAATATAATACGTATATTGTATTATTACTGTGTCTCAATCTACCGTTTCGCACGAGCGCTATGTAAGAGAGCTTGAGCTCGACGCTGCACCGTGCGCTTCTTGCGGATATTTGCGACTGGCTCCCAGGTGGGCTTCCAGTCAACGAGCACCTTTGGCTCTCCTTCGATGATAGCCTCTGTGAGGAGAGCCCTGTACTTGAACTCGTCGCCGGTGGCGCTCACTGCGTATTCCACACTCCGCGTAACGAGCTCGTACTTCTCGAGCTCATTTAGGTCGATGCGGCAATGCCGAAATCGATCAAGCACCCGGCGGGTGTTAGCCTCTAAGTTGCGCATGGGCAACGGAAGCTCGGCCTTGTACTGCTTTACGTGTTTGAGCAGGAGGCGGGGCGCCTGATCCTTGATGAATCCACCGCCAGGACGGGCGGCGAGGTATTCATTGCAGAATGTAAAGTAGGGCTTGCGCAAAGGGAGCTGCTCGGAGGGCATGGCAGATTCGGAAATGGAGATCTGCGACGACATGAAGCACGAAAGAGAGCGAAAAGCTTTGCAACCATCCATCGACCAATTGGCTATGCCGCGCGCTCATTCAGGCAGCAAGGGTATCCACTTTAACCGTTAAGTATCACAATTAGTCGTTAATTATCACAACTAGTCGTTAAGTATCAACTGGGAACTGTGCCGTTTGTTACCAGTATTTTAGCCTGTGATGATCAAGCTTTCTTTTGACTGGCTAATAGCGCGGTACTTGCTACCAGAACTTTAAACTATTGACCGACTGGTTGATATTAAACGCCTTTCAACCAGATCACGGCTTGGCAACCAATAGCAATTCACTTCTCAGTTCGCATCCAGCCATGAGTTCCTACGACTCCGATCAAGATGAGCCGTACAGTCTGATGGTCCGCGTAGTGCAGCTCATTCGTTCAGATCGGTGCGGCCAACGCCTCCTCAGCAAAGCTGCGGCACTGGAGATGGTTGTTGCGTACATGCGCAAATTGACTCGCGCTGAAAAGCGGGTGAGCTTATTCACGGCGCTCACCATCCTTTACGTCGCTGAAGACGCTCGACCTGGACGCGTGCGCTCAACCGGTGAACGCGAGTGGTTCCACTACTATCTCTCTTTCGTGGTCCGCGTATGCAAGTCTACGTTTTTGAACGGCTACGGCGTGTCGGCTCCAACTGTAGCGCGCTACCGCCGTTTGATCCGTGAAGGCAGGGTACTTGACGAGTACGAAGAAGAACTGTAAGGAAACTGGTAAAGCCTTAGTTAATGGATACGTAGCTCACTAACTTCTTCTTTCTAATTTTGCTAATCATTGGCTTACAGGTGGAGCCTTTCAAACAGGTATCATGGGTACTGAAATCTCGTGGAACACGAAGGTGCATTGAATGTTATGAATTCCTACTCCTACGGATGCATTTTTACCAACTTCTTACCTTTGCTGAGTCGCGGCTGCGACTTTTTGACTCTTCGTACAGTTTCCTTATTCCAACGCCAATGCAGAACCGATTTGCGTAGGGCGACCGCCTTGGTTTGGCAATCCGTCTGCTTGACTCGATGGCTACGCTTGGCGACGACATCTCTGGCTCACGAACGTCTCTTCGACTTGGTCCTCCTGGCGCAATGCCACTCCGACAATATACAATGCTTTAAGGAGGTGCACACAGCACCCGCACTTGAACCATCAGGCGCACGTGCACCAGCGCCCAGCAATATTGACGTACCACCCGTCCTGGGGCTGCTTGTAAACCTCCATATAGAGATATGGGAGTCTCTCTTTGTCTACGTCAGCGGGAAAGTGCTTTTCTGGATTCCATGCTGCTTGACGAGGACGTGTGACTCAGTGGCATTGTCGTACATGATGAAACTGAGACTTGCCTGTTGTACGCGCTTGTGACTCAGGAGACCGGCCTTGCGCAGATACTTGAGACGCCTTGGAAATCCGGGGTGACCACGCTGAATTCCTTGAAGTCTTGGATCGCAACCGCCTTCGTCTTGCACAACTGTTGCATCTTCAGCATAAGCGAGTTTAAAGGGAGCAATTGACGGAGCGTGTAGTCGCGCTTGAAAGCCTTGTTGAACTGCTCGATAGGATTGTTTGTCTTGGCGTGGCTAATAGCGCTCTGGTAACACTGCCAGCGATTGAAACCGGACGCAGGCCACTCTTGCTTGAAATATTGAAGAAATGCTTTCAGACTCAGCTGAGCAGACCATGCGCGCAAAGCATCTGCAACCTCGTCATTAGCGTCGACGTGGTTGCGGGTGTGGTGGATCCGATAGACATGCTTGTACACCAGTTTTCGGTCCGACTCTGTCAGTGTCTTGGCTTTCGTCTTGACGTTGAGCATCACATGGAAGAAGCACATGAGATACGTTGCGCTGGGACACTTGGGAATGACGACTTCTGCGAAACCGTTCAATTGGGTGTCGTCGGCGTCTCCCATGACATAGCCCACCTAGAGTTGGGCCCCCGGAACGAGCTGGTACACAGCAAACATGCTGGAGATGATCGAGGCGTACTGCTCCTGGCGCAAATGGGACGTGAGGAAAACGGCTGCGACGTGCATCGAGCGATTCGCATCAGAAGTCCCGCAGACCACCAAAAGATACCCGGACTAGTTGAGCTTGTACGTCGCGTCGATGTGGAACGGGAATTCAGAAGCTCGATAAAGGCCGCGAACTTGCCGTTTCGTCGTGACTCCAATCAAGAACGGCTTGGTCTCGGAGCCAAGGCATAGCTGACATTGCTGAAGCTGGGTCGTGGTGGCTGCAAACACCGGCTGGGAGTCCAGGTGCTTCTCCAGTTGTTCGACCGTCCCACGAAACAGCTGCTGGACCCACAGATCCGGCATCGTCTTGGTTGCTGAGATGGAGGTTGCTGGGGAAGCGTGATGGCGCGGATTTGCGCGGGAAGAACATGACACGTGGATGGCGCACAGCACGGATCAGACCGCCAAGAGCGGTTATTGAACCGGGTCGTAACCGAGTTGGATCCACGGGTTGTCAGTGATCTGGATCCGTGAAGCTGTGTGTTGGTTGGCTGGTAGAGACCTATTAGCTACCGCTTGTATGTTTTGTGATACTCTTCTCTGTCCATGACATTTCCTGATGTGTTTTTGGAACGCTTTTCTGTTGTGTATACTCGTTCTTTGTTATTTATGTGTCTCTCTCTGTTTTTTTTATTTTTCTTCTTCGTTTTTGGGGGTTCTCTCTTTTGATAATCTCATTTTCCACCAATCCACTGGCGATCTGCTTAGCTCAGATCTAGGACAGCGGTTGAAGTTCTGCTCTCACATCTAGGACAGGCGGGCTGGCCACAGTTCCATTGCCAACAGACTCAACTCTTTCATTAAATTTAGTTAACGTTCGATGAAATTCTATTTGGAAGGCGCACAACCGCCGGTGATCTTCCAGCACTTGGTGCTATCATACATACTCAGCAGATTGACCATGGTGGCCCAGACGATGGCAAAGGCCAGATAACCGATCGTCGCCAGCCCGGCCATCTTGCTCTGCCCGCCCTCCGCTTTGAGCTGCTGGGTCTCCTTCCTCTGTCGAGGCAGCAGCGGCAGGAAGGCCAGTGACAGCAGCTTCATGCCATAGCAGATCCAGATCGTGATGGTCACGTCGCGTCGCACTTCATAGGTATCGTCGATGATGTCCTGAAGCCAGACCTTGAACTGGGCGTTGACCAGCTTGGCCATGGTGCGGCCGAAAGGCGTCGAGAGGTTGGTCGTGGCGGTAAGCAAGCCGTAGATGGCGCCCTCGAAGCCGACTTCCGCCAGCTCCACGACCACGTACGTGGCAATCATGAATCGCACGCCGTCGGGCAGGTACTCGATGACGGGCACGCCGAGCCAGAACCACTGGTTGCGCACGACGTCCCAGACCGTGAGCATCGTCATGAACGCGTCGACGGAGAGCGCTGAGACCATCGTGATCACGATGATCCAGCGCCAGTTCCAGTGCAGCCCAAACTTGCCCGTGAGCGCCAGCGTCGTGGCGTAGAAAACGGTGCCCACGATGGTCATGACACTGTTGTTGAACGGCGTGGCGTGCACCCAATACGACTTGATGTTGCTTGAGGATACGATGTTAAAGCTGTTGAACACGCCCGAGAAGAACTTGTACGCCACGATCTGGTACACGGCGCGCTGCTGCAGCAAGCGCCACAACGAGCGCATGTATGAGGAGACGGTCGGCTGGTTCTGCACGCAGTCTTCGTCCAGCAGGAACCACGAGACGAACACCAGCGGCGTGCAGCAAGCGCCCGTGATGAGCATCATTTGCGGGAATGTGATCGCGAACGAGAAGTCGCCTCCGTACTCTGCGCCGTTGAAGAACATAGCGACCACCGTGGCGGCGAGCGCGTTGAAGCCGGTCTTGACGGCGTACACGGACGTCTGAAGACGACCTCGGCTCTCAATGGGCTCGCGCTGGGCGTGCTCGACGACCATGGCGTCCGCAGCGACTTCGCACAGCAGGTAGCCGAAGGAGGCCAGCATCATGGGCACGACGTACTTGCCGGCTTCGTTCGGTGCGTCCTCGTTGATACTGGCGATCTGCTCCGCCGTCCAGTCGGCCGAGGCGATGTCGTGCATTGCTGCGTCTCCGTAGTACGGCGCTGGGACCGTGAGACCGGCCATGACGAACAGCAGCACGCAGCAGAAGACCCAGCCGATGACCATGTACGGCCGTCTGCGGTAGCCCTTGATGGGGAAGCAGTCGCTGAGGATGCCGAAGAACATCTTGTAGCACCACGGGATCTGCACCAACACGGTGGCGGACACGATGATCGTGCCCTCGGCGTTGAGATAGCCCTGCAGCACGGGGTAGATCAGGCCCGGAAGCAACCCGCCCACGAAGCCCACGCCCGCGTACTGCGCCAACAGGCCGATGGCTTGTCTTGACAGCAGATTGAGCGGCTTACCCTCGCGCAGAGCGCCATTCTCCAGCTCTTGGAGCGGCTTGGGCGACGCGACGAGGCTGAAGCTGGCGCTTGTCGTCTTGAGATCGACCGTGGTGTCTTGAGTCATGGCGCGCCCGTTGGAGCTTCTGGTTCTGGTGGTGCGCCTGCAAATTGCTCAATGCGGTCAACAGTACGCACAGAGTGGTCTATGCACCTGGATCCGACGGATCTGACTGGCTGGAGACATGCTTCTGGGTGCGCAGCTGCGTCAGAAGTGATCCCTCCCAATCAAGATGGGGCGCTGGACTAATATCGGACGTCGCGGGGCCCGCTGAAGCCGCTGAGACCCGCCCGTTCGCTGGGTTAATCACGCAGGCGCGTCGTCGGACAAGGAGCGAGCCGTCTTCGGACGACTCGTCCGGCGCATTGCGCCAAACGGCTCTTACTCCGACGGCGAGTGGTCGATTCCTTTAGGATCGGGACGCCCATGGTGCTTGTGTCCCATTGGTCCCAGGCGAAGGGCTTCAAGCTCTGGCCACCCATTCACCCGCCGTCGGATCCCGTGAGACAACGCGTCACGATGATACGCTAGGGCTGGGTCTCTCCACTTGATCATCAAGTGTTCGGACCAACTTGGCGCAATTAAATCGTATTAATCCAGCTCTCGAGCGCTTCAAGTTCGTCCGAAAGGCGATGGGCGAGCGCCAGCGTCTGCTGCCCAAGCACGCCGAGCCTGCTGTTGTTAAATACGGCCCAGCGACTGCCCAGACCAATGACGGGGCGCTACGCGACGGCAAGGCACCCGAACTGTTCTCCCAAGAGACAGTGTCGCTGCTGGTTCAGTACGCTGGGGTGGGGATCGTGAGTGGTGCGCTGCCCAATCTTATCTACCCAGTGCTGCAGGGCTATCTCAACGCTGAGGGCACCATCGTGGTCTCGGCCACGCTGCTCGTGCAGCTGCCTTGGTCCTACAAAGTGTTCTTCGGCCTGCTCAGCGACTGCTTCCCCATCTGCGGCTACCGCCGAGGGCCGTACATGGCGCTGGGGTGGCTGCTCTGCTGTGGCATGCTGCTCACGATGGCGCAGCTGCCGATGTCCGAGCCTTACTTTGGAGACCCAAACATGCACAACATCAGTCCAGACCAGTGGACCCAGGCGCAACGAAGCAGCATCAATCCAGCCGCTCCAGACGCCGCTGACCAATACGCATTGCCACTGATGATTGCTGCGTTCGGTTACCTGATCGGAGAGGTGGCGGCCGACGCGCTCGTTATGGAGTGCGCTCAACGAGAGCCCGTTGCCACGCGAGGGCGGCTTCAGTCCGGGATCCACAGCATCCGAATGTTGTTCAACGCCCTGGGGGCACTCGCCGTCGCGTTTGCATTCAACGGGCCCGAGTACGGCGGATCCTTCGCCTTTTCGCTCGCGTTCCCGCAGATGATGCTGCTTCTGGGGCTTCTCTGCCTGCCGATCGCCCCGATGACGCTGCTGTTCACGCACGAGGAGCCCTGCGAGGCCCCTGCGCTGGACCAGTACCTGGCCACGTTCTGGCGGCTGCTGCAGACGCGCGCCGTGTACCAGATCGCAGCGTTCAAGTTCTTCTCGGGCGTGCTCAACAACGTCAACATTGTGGCCACGAGCAACATCAAGCTGCACTGGGTCCACGCCACGCCCTTCAACTCCAGCGTCATGGGCATCGCGGGCACGTTCGTCTACGCGGCCACATTGGCAGTCACGGCCAGGCATGGGCTGCACTGGGACTGGCGGTTGAGCATCGCACTCACCGTGGTCGTGGGCGTGCTGCTGGACGGACTCATGACCATGCTGGTGACCTGGGACGTGCTGCGCAGCCAGTGGTTCTGGCTAGGCGTGCCCGTGGTGGGCTACATCCCCGACGGCGTGCGGTTCATCGTGTCCAACTACGTGGTCGTGGAGCTCATCGAGCCGGGCTCCGAGGGCGCGCTGTATGGGCTGCTCACCACGGCCGCCAACCTGGCGTCGCCCGTGGGCCGCACCATGGCCAAGCTCGTGAACGCGCAGTTCCGAGTCTGGGAGGACGACATCGAGCTGGACTCATTCGAGACACGAAGGGACGTGACCATCACGATCTGGCTGTGCTACGGCTGCAAGATCCTCTCGCTGCTGTTCCTGCCGCTGCTGCCGAGACAGAAGCAGGAGACCCAGAGCCTGCGACGCCAGGGAGGAAGCAGCCGAGCCATGGCCATGGGCATGCTGGTGGTGTTGGTCCTGGCGCTGGCCTGGGCCACGGCTGCGAACGTCCTGAGCATGGACGAGAGCACCAAATGCTGGTGGATCACTGGCGGCTGCGAACCAAAGAGACTGGTACCAAACCCATGACCATGAGTCCTTCAACTGAGATGTCAGGTAGATTAACCCAATCACTTGGTCTTATCGATCAATAATCCAAAACTACACGGGTTTTATTCATTCTGGGGGACGATTTGCTTGGTGGCTGATAACCAAATGCTGCAGGCCGGGCGACGCCGAGCGCTGCTGGGCGTGCGCAGACACAGCGTGCGCCACGCGTCTGCGTCCGCTGGCGCCTCTGCATTCGACTATGATGTGGTGGTCGTGGGCGGAGGCCACGCCGGATGCGAAGCTGCCGCTGCGGCCGCACGAACAGGTAGGAACGCCACTGCGTCATGTATCAACAATCGCACGCACTGACATCTCTGGACTGGACAGGCGCCAAGACCGCGCTCGTGACGCAGAAGCTCTCGACCGTGGGCGAGATGTCGTGCAACGTACGTCCTCTGTTGTCATTGCAGTGATTCCCATGGAGACACTGATGCTCGCTCTGTCCTCTAGCCATCCATTGGTGGTGTGGGCAAAGGCACGCTCGTGCGAGAGGTGGATGCGCTCGGCGGGCTCATGGGCCAAGTGGCTGACAGCGCTGGCATCCAGTTCCGCATGCTCAACTCGGCCAAGGGCCCGGCCGTGCGCGGCCCTCGGGCGCAGATGGACCGCGACATCTACCAGCAGACCATGCAGCAGACGCTGCGCGGCGTGGCCAACCTCACGCTGGAGGAGGACGGTGTGGAGGACCTGGTGCTGTGCCCCCAGCAGCACCAGATCCAGGGCATCGTGACCTCCTCCGGCCGCACGATCACCTGCTTCAAGGTCGTCATCACGGCCGGCACGTTCCTGCGCGGCATGATCTACCAGGGCCGGGACGTGTGCTTCCCGGCCGGCCGCCACATGCGCGACTGCAACGGCCTGGAGCCGCCGTCGATTGGGCTAGCCAAGACGTTGGAGCGATTCGAGTTCCCTCTCGGCCGCCTCAAAACAGGCACGCCGCCGCGTCTGGACGGCAACACGATCAACTACGAAGGCCTGGAGCAGCAGCCGAGCGACGACCCGCCCAAGCCGTTCTCGTTCCTGCACGAGCACGACCGAGTGCCGCTGTTCGACCGTCAGGTGTCGTGCCACGCCACGTTCACGAACGAAGAAAGCCACAGGATCGTGCGCGAGAACCTGCACATGCTGCCCGAGTACATTGGGGGCGACGGGCTCGGCGTCGGCCCTCGCTACTGCCCGTCCATTGACGCCAAGGTCGTGCGCTTTGCAGACCGCACGCGCCATCAGATCTGGCTCGAGCCCGAGGGCCTCAACACGTCGGTCGTGTACCCGAACGGCATCAGCACGGCACTTCCAGAGGCGCTGCAGGTCGATCTGCTGCGCACCATCAAGGGCCTGGAGCGCGTGGATCTCGTGCGCGCTGGCTACGCCGTGGAGTACGACTACATCGACCCTCGTTCGCTGCATCCGACGCTCGAAACCAAGAAGATCGACGGGCTCTACCTCGCGGGTCAGATCAACGGCACGACAGGCTACGAAGAAGCGGCGGCCCAGGGCATCGTGGCCGGCATGAACGCCGGTCTGTCGGCTATGGGCCGAGCCCCACTGATCCTGGATCGCGCCGACGCCTTCATTGGCGTGCTGATCGACGATCTCGTGTCACTGGGCACCAAGGAGCCGTACCGCATGTTCACGTCTCGATCCGAGTACCGCCTGCTGCTGCGGCCGGACAACGCGGACCTGCGACTCACGCGACGCGCGTTCGAGCACGGCGCTGGTGTGAGCGATCAGCGCATGGAGACGCTGGAACGCAAGGAGACGGCCATGGCGCACGCCCGCGAGGCGCTGGGCGGTTTTGTGTGCGACCCGCACCAGTGGAACAAGTACGGCATCAAGGTCGGTCTGGACGGCGTCAAGCGCAGCGCCGCGCAGATCCTGTCGTTCGCGTATGTGACGCCGCAGCAGATCGAGCAGATCTGGCAGGACGAGCAGTACGAGCACGCGGGCGCTCTGGGGCCCGAGGTGCAGGAGCTCATGAAGATCGAGTGTCTCTACGCCACGCAGCTGCGGCTGCAGAAGCAGGAGATCGACGCGTTCCGCAAGAAGCAGCACGTGGAGATCCCGGACTGGATCGACTACTCGGAGCTGACCATGGTCTCGAACGAGGAGCGCGAGAAGCTGCAGAAGGCCCAGCCGGCCACGATCCACGCCGCCAGCCGCATCGCGGGCATCCGCTCGGCCACGCTGCTGCTGCTGTACCAGTACGCCATGCGCCGGCCCACGGGCGAGGCCAAGGCGGCCGCCAAGAGTGCCAAGGCTGCGCGTCGTCGAAGTAACTAGATCAGCCCAATGAATGAAGCCCTTTGCATTATTCCGGTCCTTTAGAGCACGCTGTGGGGCAGCGGCTGGCCCAGCAGGCCCGCCAGCATGTTCTCGTTGGCCATGTTGATCATGGCTTCGCAGGTCGCGACGGTCTCCGAGCCGATGTGCGGCAGCACGACGCAGTTGGGTAGCGCGAACAGCTTGTGGCTCGGAGGCAGCGGCTCGGGTGTCACGACGTCCAGGCCGGCGTACGCGATCTGCTTGGTCTCGAGCGCGTGCACCAGCGCGTCCTGGTCCACCACGGCCCCGCGACTCGTGTTGATGAACACGGCGCTGGGCTTCATCTGCGCGAAGCACTGCGCGTCCATCAGGCCGCGCGTCGAGTCGTTCAGCGGCGAGTGGATGCTCACGATGTCGCTGCGCTGCAGCAGCGTGGCCAGGTCCACGAACTCCGCGTCGCCGCCAAGCGCCGCCACGTGCTCGGGCTTCTCGCGTGGGCCCGTGTACAGGATCTTGCAGTTGAAGCCGTACTTCATCATCTTGGCGTAGGCCAGGCCGATGCGGCCGAGCCCGATCACGCCCACGGTGTTGCGGCTCACGTCCGTGCCGCAGTAGCCGAAGGCCTTCCAGCGGCCCCACGTGCCCTGGCGCGCGCTGTCCGCGCACTCGAGGACCCTGCGCTTGGCCGCGAACGTCAGTGCCACGGCGGTCTCGGCCGTGGTCTCGTCCAGCACGCCCGGCGTGTGGCCCACACGGACGCCCTGGGCGCGACACGCGTCCAGGTCGATGTGGTTGAAGCCCACGGACATGGTGGACACGACTTGGAGCGACGGCCCGGCGGCGTCCAGGAACGCGGCGTCGATCACGTCCGACGTGAGACAGAACACGGCGGCCGCGCCCGGGGCCTGGCCCAGCAGCTCCTCGCGCGTTAACACGCCATCGACCTCCGGATGCGTCACGAGCTCCAGGGTCGCGGCCGTGGCCGGGGGAAGCAGCTTGCGGAAGCCCTCTGGACACAGAGCGTTAGTGGGCAGCAGTGGATTGATGTAGAGCAGAGTAGGAGGGAAGACCCACCGAGCGCATAGGGGATATGGTGTGTGAACAGCACTTTACGCACACTCATGCTGGCCTGCGGATCCGATTGTGATGCGCAAACGGTTAAATAACTTATCGAGATGTCTCCCGTCCTTTTGCAGTCCGGCCACTTATATTACTTTGGACTATGCCTCCTGCTGCAGCGAGTGGTAGACGTCGGACGTCGAGAGCAGCTGCATCTGGAACGGCACGTGGGCCTGCTCGGCCGCCGTCTTGGCGTGCACCAGCTCCACGTTGCCGTTGTTGGCCAGCTGCAGCGACGCCAGGAAGAGCCGACATACTTCGTACGAGTTCCGGCCGCCCACGATCGAGCCGAACGGGATCGGCGTCCCTGCGGCCGTTGGCGACTCTGTCTGGTTCTTTCGCTTCTTGCTCAGGGCTGGAGCTGGCGCTGGCGAAGCCTCCGCACTCTCCTCGGCCTGCAGCTTGCCCTCCAACTCCAAGTGGCCCAGGATCTCTCGCCCGAGCAGCTGGATGTCGAACGGCGGGCGCTCGTCCTGCTCCTGCAAAAGCGGCTTGAGCTTGCTCTGCCAGTCGTTCACCTGCTTGCTCAGATCCGTCTCGCGAACGTACTTCTCCGCGCCCTTCATGAACGACTCGATGTGCTGGCGACATATGTCCTCGTAGGTCGTGAGCCCAGCGGGCCGGTACGCGGCATCCTCGTCCTCGCCCATCAGGTACGCATCGTGCGTCGGATCGGACGCACCCCAGTCGCCGGTGCTAAAGTCCGGTTGGACACCCGTGTCGTCCTCTGGGTCCTCGTCCTCCTCCTGCTCGTCGACCACCAGATCGCTGCTCTGCAGCATGGCGTGCATCTGCTGCTCCTCTTCCTCCTCGGCGGCCTCCTGCAGCAAAATGGCCTGGGCGCTCTGCTGCTGTCGCGCTTGGTGCCGCCGCATGAGGCTGCGCCACTTGGTCTCCATGCGCCACATGGGCTCGCAGGACCGCAGCAGCAGCGGCGCCTTGCAGAACTTCCTCTGGAACTTGGCCTCCATCGCGCCGTCCTTGGTCTCGTTCCAGACCCACGACGTCCACTGCGGCCGGTTGGCCCCGAAGAAGAACCGCTCCTTGAACTTGGGGTCGTCCAGGCCGTCCACATCCGGTGGCGTGTGGCTCTGGGGCTTCTTGCGCAGAGGATACGACCGGCCCTTGCGGAACGGCCGCGCACTTGAGCCGCTTGCGTCGTACGGATCGAGTGGGGCCCACGGGTCGTCGCTGGGTCTTGCGGCCGGCGGTGGCTCCAGCGGCATGGCTTGGTCCTCCTCTGGCTCCATTGGACCACTCTGTGCTTCTTGTGCCTGCGGATCCTCACTCTCGTTTGGGTGGTCTTCATCAGTATTGTCCTCAATATCGGCCCCTGGTGCCCCAAAATCCACATCACCGCCGTCCTCAGCGTCCATGGCCACATCCTCATCCGCTTCGAAGGACTCATCATTGGCGGACGACCGCACCACAACCTCACTGGTGGGATCCTCGTGGTCCTTGAGTTTCTGCTGGTCGCTGCTCAAGTATGACTTGCTGGCGTCATCCAGCAGAAGCACCCCGCTCGGATGCAGCGCGCACGACAGCAGCTTGAAAGTCTCGCCGTGGTCGCGCTCGTCCGGCACGAGCGAGCCCATGAGAGCAATGGCCGCCTGGATGTTGTTCTTGCTGTGCTGCGGACGGCGCTTTCCCTTGGATCCGCTTGGTGGCGGCTGTGTCGTCTGACCGGTCCGCTTAAGTGAAATGTTCTTGGCTTCTGGGAGATGGTCGAACAGAGGAAGCGGGTTGGACAGATCCACAGTCCCGCCATCCGCTCCGTTGTTCTCCACAGCACCGGCCTCCGCCTGCTGTACCGGGTCATTTGCGTCGCCCTGTGCCTTGGACGAGTAGGTCTGATTGGAGAGATGCGCCAGCGTTTGGAAGACAAGCGCGTATAGGTATTCCACCTTGCGGCTGTAGATCACACTGGTGCCCTGGATCAGTAGGGCGGCCTCCGCAAAGTTCATGGTGCGTGCATTGCTAGCAGCAGAGGCGGATGCAGAAGCGGTCGCGGTCGTGATGGCGCGCGCTCCATGCTCACTAGTGTCATTGGGGTCGAAGGCGATCGTGAGGTTTTCGAGTTCATCCAGATATTCCTCCAGCTCCTGCGCCAGATCGATGTTCCAGTTCGTACTCAGGTCCCTGCATCAGCCATCAGCCGCAACAATCAGAGCCATGTCCTCAATGGTGAGAGCCACAGCGCAGGAACCTACCGGATGGGCTGTAGCAGGTGCTGGAAGCGACTCTCGCTCATGGTCGTTCAGCCAACTGCTCGCTCGCGCCTTTGTATTTTAAACCCGCGCCATTTGGCAGGTTGCACGAAGGTAGCTTCATTCGCCAGAAGTCTGGGGTGGCAAATAGTTTCACCCAAATAGCCGTCGGGTGATTGGGTTTTATCATGAAAGATCACCTGGGAACCAGGAGATCCTTCCCCACACCTGGGCCATTCATCGACCGCGACCACCTGTGGCCGCCGCCTGCGCAATCCGAGAAAAGCGACAATGAACCCATCGACGGAAGAGGTTGCGGCCACCGCCGCGGCCCCTGCGGCCCCGACCGAGAGCAAGAACGAGCTCAAGCGTCGCCTCAAGGCCGAGAAGGCCGCTGCGGCCAAGGCCGAAAAGGCCGCCGCCAAGAAGGCCCAGGAAGCGGCCGCCGGCCCCAAGAAGGCCTCGGCCGCCGCGGACGAGGAGGAGCTGGACCCCACGGCGTACTTCGCCAACCGCGAGAAGATGCTGGCCGACCTTGAGAAGGAGGGCGTGAACCCGTACCCGCACAAGTTCCACGTGTCCAGCTCCCTGCCCGAGTTCCACGCCAAGTACGCCGGCGTGGAGGCCGGCAGCCACAACGAGGCCGAGGTGGTTTCGGTGGCCGGCCGCCTGCACTCGAAGCGCGCGTCGGGCGCCAAGCTGGTGTTCTACGACCTGCGCGCCGACGGCCAGAAGATCCAGATCATGTCGAGCCTGGACACGTACTCGTCCCCCGAGGCGTTCGCCAAGATCCACGCCGTGCTGCGCCGCGGTGACATCGTGGGTGTGCGCGGCTTCCCGGGCAAGTCCAAGAAGGGCGAGCTCTCGATCTTCCCGCAGGAGCTCGTGCTGCTGTCGCCCTGCATGCACATGCTGCCCAAGGCCCACTACGGCCTCAAGCTCACGGACACGCGCTACCGCCAGCGCTACCTGGACTTGATCCTGAACGACGAGACCCGCCAGGTGTTCCAGACCCGCGCCAAGATCATCAACAGCATCCGCAAGTACCTCGACGCCAAGAACTTCCTCGAGGTCGAGACGCCCATGATGAACATGATCCCCGGCGGCGCCACGGCCAAGCCGTTCGTGACGTACCACAACGACCTGCACATGAACCTGTTCATGCGCGTGGCCCCGGAGCTGTACCTCAAGCAGCTCGTGATCGGCGGCCTGGACCGCGTGTACGAGATCGGCCGCCAGTTCCGTAACGAGGGCATCGATCTGACGCACAACCCCGAGTTCACCAGTTGCGAGTTCTACATGGCCTACGCCGACTACAACGACCTCATGGACATGACGGAGAAGCTCTTCTCGGGCATGGTCAAGGACATCACGGGCAGCTACCTGCTGACCATCCAGCGCGAGCCCGAGGAGGAGCCGATCACGATCGACTTCACGCCCCCGTTCCGTCGCATCAAGATGGTCCCGGCCATCGAGGAGGCCACGGGCACCAAGATCCCCATCAACGAGCCCGAGGCCGCGCGCGAGGTGCTCGAGTCCCTGGTGACCAAGTACGGTCTGGACTGCGCCCCGCCCCGCTCGATCTCGCGCCTGCTGGACAAGCTCGTGGGCCACTTCATCGAGGACAACAAGGAGAACTGGAAGAAGCCGTTCTTCATCATGGACCAGCCCGTGTACAACTCGCCGCTGGCCAAGTACCACCGCGAGACGCCCGGCCTCACGGAGCGCTTCGAGCTGTTCCTGGCCGGCGCCGAGATCTGTAACGCGTACACGGAGCTGAACAACCCCAAGGTGCAGCGCGAGCGCTTCATCGAGCAGATGGAGCAGGCCGCGGCCGGCGACGACGAGGCCCAGCCGCACGATGAGTCTTTCTGCACGGCCATGGAGTACGGCCTGGCCCCCACGGGCGGCTGGGGCTGCGGCGTGGACCGCCTCACGATGTTCCTGTCCAACAAGTTCAACATCAAGGAGGTGCTGCTCTTCCCGGCCATGAAGCCCGAAGAGCAGCCGCAGACCACGGCCACGCCCGCCGCGACGACCGCCACCGGATCGGTCTCGCTCAAGGACCTGGACACGCGCCTCGCGACCTCCGCGTTCCTGAACGGCGCCTCGCCCTCGAAGGAGGACGCCGCGGTGTACGAGAAGGTCAAGGTCATCGCCAAGGACGTCCTCAAGAAGCACGCCAACGTGGACAAGTGGGCCAGCTTTGTGGCCGCCTTCCCCAAGGACCTGCGCGCTAAGTGGTAAACACAATCTTCAATTCCTCCTAACGGATAAAGATCAACACGCTCGCTTTACTTTTTTTTAAATGGCATATTCACTCTGAACTGTTTGCCTATTTCGGGCCTGTTTCTTCAAAACAGAAAGCCGCAAGAAGGAAGGCCTCGAAAGAAAATATGGTCAGCAGATCCGTGGCGTTCAGACAGAAAAGTCAAGCCTGACAGACCATCTGTCATTCATTGTTTCCAAAAGTTCATTCCATTTCTTTATGTCTATGCAGTCGACCGAGTCGATTCCAAGAATGTGCTTAATTGTCCAAAACCGAAACATCAACGTGTTACTTTACGGATTTAAACATCGCACATCTTGACCTTGCCCGTGGTGGTGCCCGTGGTGGCAGCAGGGGTCGTGGTCGTGGCCGCAGGCGTAGCCGCAGGGGTGGCGGTGGTAGCTTCCGGGGTAGCGGTGGTAGCCTCCGGGGTGGCAGTGGTGGCCTCCGGGGTGGCAGTGGTGGCCTCCGG
>JAADVF010000541.1:0-20295 GCA_023334555.1 Elongisporangium undulatum
CGACGTCAATGCAGTAAACAAGGATCAGTGGACTTCGCTGATGGCAGCTGCGGAGAATGGTCACGATCAGGTTATTAGGATATTGATCGACCACGGAGCCGACGTCAATGCGGCAAATAAGGACCAGTGGTCATCGCTGATGGCGGCTGCTCTGTATGGTCGCGATCAGGTGGTTAAGATATTGATCGACCATGGCGCCGATGCCAATGCAGCAAACAAGGATCAGTGGACTGCGCTGATGGCGGCTGCGCAGAATGGTCACGATCAAGTGATAAAGATATTGATAGACCACGGAGCCGACGTCAATGCAGCAAATAAGGATCAGTGGACTTCGCTAATGTGGGCTGCTTCAGAAGGTCATGTACAAGTTGTCGAGCGATTAGTCAAGTCTGGTGCTTTAGTTAATACTGTCATGATTGGTGATGATTCGGCAATCATGCTGGCTGCCCAGAATGGGCATGATACCACTGTTCAAACTTTGATAACGTTTGGAGCGTCTGTTCACGCTGCAAATGTAAAGCATCAGACTGCGTTGATGCTGGCTGCTTCAGAAGGCCATGTAGAAGTTGTGCGAACGTTAGTGAAAAATGGAGCGTCACTTGAGACACGTGATACGAGCGATGAAACCGCTCTGATGCATGCGATTGCCAACAAACATGAAGGTGTCGTACATGAACTTCTGAACATTGATTCTGGTTTACGTGACGCAATGACACTACTAGAGCTTGGACTTCAGAAACGAAGACTGGATGCTGCAGAAAAGGAAGCTATTGAGAAAGCGAAGGCAGAAGTGAGACTGGAGGATCTGGACCAATTATGCAGCAAGATGCACGAGGCCCAAACGATAAGTCGTCGGATTTATTTGAGACTAGTTGACGTGGAGAAACAGCTTGCGACGCTCAATGAGATTATAAAGCAAGAAGCATTACCACGGTTCAACCAGCTAGTCGACAAAACGCACAGTTTTTTTGTGATGCATGCGGGCAAGCATACCATCACTCGATTTGTTGCGAGTCACGTTATGATCAATGCCTCACGCGATCTCAATCGTGAGCTGGACGCGTTCTTGCTCCAGTTCAATATACCGCATGACGAGAGAGGAGCTCATGATTGGAAGAAGCTATGGGATGCAGATTCAGTCGCAATGAAATCGTCCCTTAAAAGCGCTTTGGAAGAAACAAGTACGTGGAAAAATGAACTACAAGCACCTGATGCACAGACAGAAGCTTTGACGTTGCTAATGTTTCATAGCAACAGCGCATCATTTCAGTACTCAGCGAAAGAAACGAAGATGATCAACGATATTTTCCAGTATGTTTCCAGTTTCTCGCGTCTGGAGATTCCAGCAGTGCCTCAGTGGTTTGTACCTCCTCACGAAGTCAATTTTGAAAAGGGATCATTTGCCAGAGGATCTTATGGATCGGTGCATCACGGCACCTGGAACGGTACAAAGGTGGTGATCAAATCTGTTGAAATGGGAGAAGACAACAGTCGCAAAATGTTTTTGGATGAGACTGAGATTTGGTTCAAGCTGCAACATCCGCATATTATTAAATTGTACCGAGCGTGTCACGTAGGAAATCCATTTTTCGTATGCGATTTTGCTTCAAATGGAACGCTGTCGGAATATTTGGAAAAGAACAAGAATAACTTTAAAACGTGGGCCAAGCTGCACGAAGCTGCCATGGGACTTGAGTACCTGCATACGAAGCATAAGGTGGTGCACGGGGATCTCAAATGCAACAACATCTTGGTCAGTGCAGATGACAAGGCGACGCTCGCTGACTTTGGGTTGAGTTTTGTGTTAGATGATAAAGAAGAGGCACCTATAGCACAAGAAGTCGGTGCATTAAGGTGGAAGGCGCCTGAGGTTATAGACAAAAAGACGCGTGGGACGTTTGCATCTGATGTCTACTCGTTCGGAATGTGCATAGTGGAGGCTGTAACCGGTCGGGCGCCATGGGGCATGATGCTTGATCCTTCTGTTAAGTACAAAATACTGAATCACAAAGAGCTCCCAAAGCAACCGTCTGAAATAAATGATGTGGAATGGAATCTGGTGAAGTGTATGTGCGCATGGGAACCAAGTGATCGTATGGAAATGAGCGACGTTGTAAAATCGCTGGCTGAATTGGCAAAAGAAGAAGAATATTTGGAGATGAAGACCCGGTGGGATGAGTATCCTGGAGAAAGACATAAAGAACCCTGCATTGAGCCTGAGCCGCTTACTTCTTACTAATCCATCAATCCAAACCTTGGATTTAAAACTGAATAAACACTTTTGGTAGGAGTACTCAGGGTAATCGTGCTCGTTCAACCAGTATCATGGTATCTTGGTCTCATTTTGGAGTCTCATTTTGGCCAAACAGTTTGCCCAGTCGTATCATCCGAGCTGAGTGGTTCTTTCAAGCCGAATGTAGATTTTCTATTGATGGTATTTCTATCTATACATCTTGTGGACGATGGCGATGACAATTACTTGAGGCATGGTTCGCAGATGCAAACACCCTGAACGATGACCTCTCCAGTCCGTTAATAACGGTTGCTGAAAAGTAGCTATGCTCAAGTTATAAAGCTTTCAATCACGTATAGCGTGAACACCAACACTTTGGACAGCAACCAGTTTGTTATGTAACGAAGACTTCTTATGTAACGAAGACTTCAGAAAATGGTCACGATGAGATTGGTCGAATATTGGTCGGCCAGTGAGTGGGCTGACGCCAACCCAACCGGCGATGAGCTGCCACTCCGTTTGTTCAAAGGTCGTCCAAGTATTGACTGGGTGCGGTGCTGACGCCTATGGCGCTGAGGCAATAAAGCTGGCAGTAAATTATGGTCGCCCGCGGTGTTAATATCAACGCTAGAAAGAGCAATACGTTGGTATTGGCTGCAGGTTATGATCTTGTTGTTTAAATACTGGTCGACAACAAGAAGCAGTTTACTTTGTTGATGCAGGCCTGTCAGGTCCGTAGTCAGACTCACAGAGACTGCCTCTGTTCGCTAGCACATTTTACGACAATGACCAGATTGTTCAAATATTGATTAATTGACTTTTTGCATTCGACCGTCGGACTTCGTACAGTGGTGTCGATATAAAATGCCACTTGGAAATGAATCATTTACTCGATCGTGCTTCCGAAGAACCCGTTTCAATGAATGAATTGGTATTACATGTGGTGGAGCGCATGGGTACATGAGACCTGGGAATAGGAGAAAGAAGAGCGTTTGTGAGCGTTTGAATTGGAAAAGAAGGGGGACTTAGTGGGATGACGATATAAGGCGAATGCGATGCAAGTTGACAACACAATTTCCGCTGAAAAGCCATGGATCAATAGAGAAAAGTGCGAATTATTGCAAACAGCGCTCACTTTTGTGGTGCCACCACCTTACTTCGCAGTGTCCAAGTTTGGACGGAACACTGTGGGGTTGTCTCTAGGAGAAAAGCACAACTCTCTTGTGGCGTAAGTTGATACAGTAGATGGTCGGTGCTGCCAACTTGAGCGACCTCCTTCCGAAGATGAAGGGGGGATGGTGTGTCGATGCCCACGTGCTTGAGCTTTTGTGAATATAATCTCAGCATACGGTCGGGCGTTTGGTTTTGAAACACTGACGCCACACTCGCACCACTGGCGCGTCGCATTTCTCACGTTATCGGTGCTTGCCACGACTCGCTTGTTGGCCGACGGCTGCCAGAACCGTGACGTTCTTGAACGCAAAGAATTCACTCAAACCGATTGATAGACATTGCTGTGCTTCTGCATCAGCCAGGCTGTGATGGTCACCATAGCCTCGAGGATATCTGACTGCTGGACTGGCAGTCCAGGTGGCTCGTACTCATGCCATGCTCCTTGTTGTCGTAATGGTAAAAAACGTGGTTATTCACCAATGCCACGAAGACGCCGTCATATCGGCTCTCGCGTCAGTGGCGATTGGGGGCAGTCCAAGGCATCAGTGGTCACCACACGACGTTCCGGCGGTTGGCCCAAGCGAACGCATATTCCAGCTCGTAGCCCGTGGCCTCGTCTTCGTACACGATGTACCTGCCGCCGTCTTGAGCATCGCTGCAGGATCTGCATACGATTGGGATGCGGTAGATACCACTGCGCTTGTGCGTCCAGTCTTGCCTTGATTGGATCCACCCCAGTGCTTTTTGCCCGACATGAGGTTCATGATGGAGACCGCTTCATAAGATGACAAAGCGGTCACAGCCTTCTAATTAGGATGTGATAATACCGAAATGCTTTTCTTAAGTACGAACCCGACGGGTACAGGAATGATGGTGGCGGCTCGTCCTAAGTACGAAGTTGCCGTTGGTGCGTGGTGCACATTCTCTTGCAACGGACGAGGGACAGAGAGACCGAAGGGAAGGGAAGCCATGCGCGTGGTCTGCATCTCCGATACGCACGGACTGCACGATGCGCTGCAAACGGAGTGCGCCATCCCAGACGGCGACGTCTTCATCCACGCAGGCGACTTTACAGACACGGGCGACCGCGATGAGGTAACATACTCGTCCGTGTCTCTCTCGTCTGGCAAGCGCAAGCCAGCGGCCAGAGTGCGTACTGATTGGATGCATGCGATTGTGTGGCTTTAGGTCATAGCGTTCAACACGTTCCTGGGCAAGCTGCCGCACAAGTACAAGCTCGTGATCGCAGGGAACCACGAGTCGACGTTCGATCCGCCGTTCTACCGTCACTACTGGACGCAGTACGGCCACAGACAGCAATACGGTGAGCCGGAGTGAGCTCTGACAGGGGAATCGGCTCATATTGACTGGCTGTGTGTGGTTGCAGACCCCGAAGAAGTGCGTGCGCTGCTTACGCATGGCCTGTATCTGGAGGACGAGGCCGTCGTGATTGAGGGAGTCCGCTTCTACGGGTGCGTGGCCGAGCGATCTCTGTGCGCGTGAGCAGCATGGATAAAGTAATTGCTGCATCATGTTGCCTGCGTAGCTCTCCGTGGCAGCCTGAATTCTGCAACTGGGCCTTCAATCTGCCCCGTGGAGAAGCGCTGCGATCCAAATGGGCGCAGATCCCGACGGATACGGACGTGCTGATCACGCACACACCGCCGCATGGCCATGGCGATTGGGTCGCAGGTGCTCGCAATGTGGGCGACGAAGATCTGTTGCTGGAGGTGCAAACGCGGATCAAGCCACGGTTCCACATCTTTGGCCACGTGCATGAGGGATATGGCCGCTCAAGCGATGGGGTTACGACTTTCTTCAATGCGTCGTCCTGTACACATGAGTACGAGGCCAGGAACCCAGCGTTTGTGTTTGATATCGAGTGTGCGCTTGGGGCAGCTAAAGCGACAGAAGATGTGGCTTTGAGCTATGCAGTTATGCTGCACGAGCGGTTGCGACGTTGTGCTCAGAAGATCCCGTTCAAGGATCGCCAGCCTGCGGCGTGTAATCTGCGTGAATTTCGAGTGGATGGAACAACGGCAGATCTGCTGTTCGAAAGCACTTTGAAGATGCGGCCAGTCGACGGACTGTCAAGGCGGGCGCTACGGTACCTCTTTCACCCGGGCAACGGTGCGGGGAGCCATGGCCGCGAGCTTGTCCGGTCCATTCAGCAAGCGGCAGCAGACGTGCAGGCTTCGAGAGAGAGTAGCAAATTGCCAGGCAAAGAAGACGAAAGCTCAAAACCTTCGATCCGAAGACGATCGTTGGAGCGACGAGTCACGGTCGCTGTGATCAATGACGCGCCAGACATTTCGCTACAAAGTGAATCTAAAGGACAATCAGACCTTCCGAATCCGCGTGCACGACGACGCAAGACACTAGAGAGACGTCAAGCAGTAGCGCTCTTGCCGCCGACGAAAGAAGAAACTGCTATAGAAGCTGCTGAAGAAGTGACTACCGTCCTGGTAACGAGCGAATCCAAGACAGAAGTTGGCGTGAGTCCATCTCTGGCATCAACAGAAGAGACTACAACACCAGTAGCCTGTGAAAACTCGATTATCGCGGTAGCAGAGCCAGAGTGTGTGCTTTGCAAGTACAACGTTCCAGGTCATCAGCACCCTGGGAAGATCACCGTTGCGACACCACCACCTCCACCATCGTCACTGGCTATTGTTGCTCCAGAAGTAGAGTGTGCGCTCTGCAAGTACAAAGTGTCTGGCCATCAACACCCTGGAAAACCAGCTACAGTTGAAGAAAGTGAAGTGTCCTCAACGAATGACGGTACACAAGAGACCAAAGAAGCCAAGAAAAGTGGGATTCCGAGAGTCATATCCGCAAACCGTCTTTCTTCGTGGTTTTAAAGCTCTGGTGTCAAGAGGCGTGCCAGAGTCCCGGTCAGAACAGTGCAAAGTAGTGAGTGCTTGCGGTATTTGAAAGCAATACTGTCATAAGGCATGGTGTTGATGCTGCGTAACTTGCAGTTGACGGCCGATCATTTGGCGATGATGCTCTGTGTTTTAATGCCATGTGCTGGAACGAAGCTGAAGATGAATCTTTTTCACTGTGCGAGTTGATATCGCCTCAAGCATGAGTGAATTTCTTTTGCATCGCAACTGAAATGAACAGCCCATTACTTCCTGGTGGATTTTCCTATAAATAGGTCTCATAGGCTGATTGCAGTTTAAACCCACACCTCAGAATCAAGCAACTATATGCGCTTGCGTGCGCAGGTGTACGCATGGCGCTAGCTAAGTATCAAGTTGCGTCTTCACATGAATAGAAAGAAGCTCCACAAACAATGGATACGCGAGTCCGTCATCAGGAGGGAAAATCAGTTTTGGGTTGAAAGTCCAGTCAAACTGAACTGAAAGGAGACTGTGGGAAGCGCTTGCGTGACAATGAGGACGCCCCGTCTGCCAAATCTCCCAAATCATTCCCGCGGGAAGATTGCTAGACGCCATTTTTCTGTGCCCCAAGCACATTGAGAGCACGATGGCCGAAAACTTGATCAATCTCGCAGTCCCCGGCCTCGGCTCGGCGCTCGCGCTCACTGGTACGCTTCTGGGTGCGCTATACGCTAAGTACAATCAGCTGAAAGAAGGCAAGGAGCTGTGTGCTAGCCTGCACAAGCGCCTTCACGATTTTGCGTTTGAGCTGGAGAAAATCGCGCCGGTCACTCTCCAGGCCGAAGACCTTTTGCCGCGACTTCTCGACTTAATTAAAGAGTTTTTTGCTACGGTCACGAGCTATGCGGACGAATCCAACTTCGTCAAGCGTGTGAAGAAAGCGAACAAGTTTGCCGACAAGGTCAAGGTGTACAACGAGCGCTTGGATAGCCTCATCAGTATGATCTCAGTGAAGCAGACAGTGGTTCTTCTTGAATGGCGCAGCCAGTACGAGCAAGATTCCAGAGCTATGGAGAATCAGCTCTCTCAAATAGAGAATATCACCAGGGAGATCTGGAAGGCCATCAAGCAATTGCCCTCCATCGAAGACATCGTTCTGGTTCTGAAGCGCGACCTATTGGACTCGCAGTGCTTAACTCAATCGTCCGATAATCAAGACCCAGAAAATACGCCGCAAGCGCTCGATCCTCTCAAGAACCGTATCATTGACGTGGCAGAGAATAAATTCATTCACAAGAAGCTGGCAAATCCCCCAGAGTGGCTGATCGATGATGATGAAGTCACGCTGGCCGACAAACCGATCGACTCAGAAGGAATGTCGCAGATTTTTGTCGGCGAGTGGCAGGGAGCCCAAGTTGCGGTCAAGAAATTCTACGTTGTCGGCGAGAGTCCAGTCTTCGAAAAGCACTTCACTGTATGGCGCACGCTGCTGCACCCGCACGTGGCTCAGCTCTTTGGCGCCGGGTCCACCAGTGGTGCTCCGTTCTTTGTCTATGAGTACACCAGCCGTCAGAGTCTTGACCGATGCTGGGACCAGCTATCACAGAAAGAGTTATGGCAAATGCTGCACCAAGCAGCATTGGGGCTGTTGTACCTGCACAAGAAGCACATTGTCCATGGGAACCTGAGCTGCTCGAAGCTGCTGGTGACGAGCCAAGGCGACATCAAGCTCTTCGGGTTCGGCGCTTCATACGTTCGGAAAGACAACAAGAGCAACAGTGTGAAGCCTAAGATGCGAGATGAGTTCAAAGCGCCCGAGTGCATTGGTATCGACAAGAACGGCATGGAGTGCGGAATCTACCATAGTCCCAGTTTCAAATCGGACGTGTACTCGTTCGGGTTGACCATCATGGAAGCGATCGCCAAGGAAGATCCGTTCGTTGACATGTACAAGCCAGGAGTGATTCTCGCGGCAAAACAGAGACAGCAACTACCCCGACCGCAACACCTGAGCAACGAAGCGTGGGATCTCGTACAGCGAATGTGCATGTGCGACCCAGCAAAACGCGTATCGCTTGAGCATGTAGCTGGACAGCTTCAGCAATTTGCTCAGTGATTTATCTTGGGCGTTTGATCATATCTCCATCCAATTCATTTCTTGGCTCCACAGCAAACAGTTTTCTCTTCTACGACTTGAATCCCACCCAACCACCCAATGCGTCATTAAGAGCGGGATGAATGTGAATGTGCCAAGTAGAATGACTACCGTAATTTGGCTTGAAGCAGCTACAAATGTACAGCCTTCGTATAACGCCATCTTTCGGCTGCATGAAATTGCGGTGCTCATAAGTAGCCGAAATCACGCTCACGCTGTAGGATGTGGACAAGCGGGTGATCAACAAGCACCCGGCGAACAAGACCAAGCCCCGACGCTGAAGCCGTGAAGGACTATGAGCTGCCTGCGTTGTTCACCTCGCACTCGAGACAAGTAGACGTGTAGCTGCTGTCCAGATACTTGTGCGGCATCTCGCCCAGGTCGACCATCTTGTTCTTGCTGCCTGTGTTTAGCTTCTCGTCCAGAAGCCCCACGGTCCTATTCATATGGCCTCAATGTACGCCTATTCCTATGGCCTCAATGTACGGCTGCGGAACTTTTTGCGAGCAACGGCCACGCGGTCATTTGCCAGTACTATCGCTCGTGAGTAGGATCTGTTGGTGTAGGTCTTGGTGCACATCCAAAACGGCACCATTATAAATTGGTACATGAACACAGAGACTGCACGGTTGGCGCCTAAATTGTGGTGTCGCTTTGTTGATGCAAATTGTATCTGATCTGCTCTTGTTTGCCGAGTGGAGGCGGAAGCTTTTGGAAGAAAGGGCAGGCGGATATGCTGCTTGACGCCTAACTGAACGTGTTACGTCCAGATCGCACACCCAGTATATTTTTTCTCGCTTTAGAGGAGCTCACTCGTCGAACTTAAAAACGACCACCAGCAGCTGTGAAGATTTCAAAAGTGATCTGTGAACAAGCCACACGCATCGTTGGCCACCATCATGGGGAGGAATGTGGTCTCAATCATGAACCGCAAGACAGGCAAAGTCTTGCAGCAGAGCGCGGACAAGTCGATCCAGGCGCTCGACACCGACCTGGACGACCGATTTCACCAGTGGTTCCGCATTTCTGTCGACGGGAAATTCTTCGCCTACAAGAACGTGGGCACGGGCTTGGTGCTAGATCACTGGTACGGTCGGCGTGGCGGCGGGAATCTCGTGGCCAAGACCGACGTCGTGGACCACATCAACCACCAGTGGCGTGAAAGCCCGTACGACCACTTCTTCGTTGCACTTGAAAATCGCAAGAGCGAATTATACTTGGACCATTACTACGACAAAGACATCCGCGTCAATGGCGAAAGTGGATTCCACGTCAACCGCCAGTGGTGCCTAATCCACCATCCAGCCTATAACGAAGACCGCGAGGTTGTCGTGACGATCACCAGCTACAGTTCGGGCAGGGTTCTTGCGGACGATGGCGATGTCAAGGCACTCAATGCGCAGGTACATCTGGGAAAGCACAAATGGCGCCGTCTACCGACAGGCCAAAGTAAAGTCTTCGTGTTCAAGAACGTCGCTTCGGGGATGGTGCTGTCGTTGGGGCAGCAAGGAGTCGAGGCAAGCGATGACAATAACGAAAGGGCCACACACCAGTGGCGCTGGTGCGACGTGGAAGAAGGGCACGTCGCTTTTCAAAACCGCGCGTCCGGTCGCATATTGAGATATGCTCAGACCATCCACACAGGGCACAGCATCTGTACTGCGGACGATGTATGGGTCGTTCGCATTCTGCCGGGCGCACATTCCTCCGGTGTCGTTGAAGACAGTGATCTGATTGACCAAGGCACAAACACGGAATCCCTGTTCGTGGCTGCTCAACATGGATACCTGGATCAGGTACGATATCTCCTCGCCCATGGAGCTGACGCCTCGTCGCCCGACAAGGAAGGAAATTCAGCACTCATGCTTCTTCTTCATGGCAACGGCAATGAAGAAACTATTCTGCCGATCGCCAAGTTACTGCTTGAGCACGGAACGCCTGCTCGAAAGTCAAACAAAAGCGGCAAGTCTGCAAAATCAGTCGCCCGACAAAAGGGCTTCAATGATGTGCTTGATCTGCTGGATGAGTACGCAGCCAAAGCAGATCTACTACTTCATGATGAGTATTCGGACTGGCTCATTGCTCCTGCGGACATCAAGCGCGAGCCAATTTCTTTCGCGCACGATGGTTTCGGGAAAGTGTTCAAGGCTACATGGCGTAACCTCGAGGTCGTGCTCAAGGAAATTGATATCACGACAGCTGAGAAGATGAGGGAATTCCAAAATGGCGTGCGACTGTGGCGCTCTCTTACGCACGATAACATTATCCAGTTCTATGGCGCGAATCATCGCGAGCCGCCATTCTTCACGGTGTCCAAGTTTGCAGTGCATGGATCGCTGCGGGATTATCTCTCTGAGAACAGCAGGTTCACGTGGCGGAAGTTGAAAGAGGTTGCTGCTGGTCTTAACTACCTCCACCAGAAAGGAATCGCCCACGCGGATTTGATGTGCGATAATATTCTCGTGGGGGAAAAGGGCGTCGCCATGCTCACGCACTTCTGCTTAAATTTCTACGACACGACGGCATCATCTACAGTACAACAGGTGAAAAATAGCTGGGGCGGAAAGCACTGGTATGCGCCAGAGCTGGCGTCCATGACTGTAATGATACCTTCGTTCGAGTCGGATGTGTATTCGCTGGGTATGTGCATCATTGAAGCAGTGAAAATCACTACTCCGTGGAATGAATTGTGCGAGTCTGCGTTGATCCGGAGCATTACGACACGCCGAGAAGTCAAGATTGAAAAGCCCCACGAGATGACAGATGACCAGTGGAGCCTTGTGAAGAGTATGGTCGCATTCGACTGCACTAAGCGGTTAAGTCTGAATGACGTACTTGCTGTGCTCAATGATTTTGCCGACGAAGAAGCCGGGAACGAAGCGGGTCTTCGGAGTAGAACTCACGATACTGCAGCTAAGGCAAAGAAAAATCAGCAACTGAATGCGAAGATGACGCTGGACGATTTGGCTCGATTGGGCTCCCAAATGAACGAGGCCGAGGCGATTACTGGGCGCCTGTGTTCTAGACTTGTGAACATGCAAAAGCACATTGAAACTCTGGATCATGTTACTGCACGCGAAGCTTCAGCACAATTTGAGCAACTCGTGAGTCGGACGTATGAATTGATGCTGAAGTACGCAGACAAACACTCTGTCACTCGATTCGTTTGCGCTCAAGTGGTCATTAATTCATCACTGGATCTCCATCGTCAGCTGGACGCATTAATGCTCCAGATTAATGCCCCAGCGATAAGTGAGCTGCACGACTGGAAGAAGCACATTGAAAAAGATGCAGCTGTCATGAAGTCGCGACTGAACGAATCGTTCGCGAGAAAAGACGTGCTATTGGAAGAGCTGCAAGACCCTCAGGTGCAAAAGGAGGCGTTGACACTGCTGATGTTTGAATCTGTCAAGACTGGAGCTCAATACTCGCACGAAGAAATGGCATTGATCAACCGACTTTTCCAGCTCGTTTCCAGTATGTCACAGCTGCAGATCGAGTGTGTGCCTGAGTGGTTCGTGCCTCCTCACGAAGTCGTGTTCGACTCCGCCAAAAGAGTAGGCCGCGGGTCCTTTGGTTCTGTGCATCGCGGTACGTGGAACGGCACTGCTGTTGTGGTAAAGTCAGTTATCGTGGCCAACGAAACGAGCCGTGAGATGTTCTTGAATGAGACCGAGATCTGGATCAAGCTGCAGCACCCGCATATTGTGACTCTGTTTCGAGCGTGCCACGTTGGCAACCCGTTCTTTGTGTGCGATTGGGCGTCCAATGGAACTCTATCGGACTATCTGTCCAGAGAAGATCACCGATTCGAGGCCTGGGCTAAGCTGCATGAAGCTGCGCTTGGACTTCAGTATCTTCAGAGGAAGCACAAACTGGTTCATGGCGATCTCAAGTGCAACAATATTCTCATCAGTGCGGATGGGAAAGCCAAACTCGCGGACTTTGGGATGAGCTTTGTATGGAACAGCAATCAAAAAGCGATTGCTCCGGTGGATGAAGTGGGGGCGATCAATTGGAAGGCACCGGAGATTCTTCAAGGCGAGACGCGTGGAACGTTCGCGTCCGACATGTACTCGTTCGGAATGTGCATCGTCGAGGCCGTGACCGGCAACGTTCCCTGGAGTATGATGCCTAGTATCACAGTGAAGTACAAAGTCCTGAAGCAGAAAGCACTTCCCAAGCAGCCTCTGGAGATGAACGATACACAATGGGATCTGGTCCAGCGCATGTGTGCTTGGGACCCAGCGGACCGGATTACAGTCAGCGAAGCTGTAATTGCACTTGAAGACTTGGCCGCAGACGAATTGCAGCTCAAGGTTGACACTCACATAGCCAAAGTCCGCAATTTGCAAGCTGAACCATAGCCAGAGACCGGTTCAATGGCTGTGACCACGCAGCGGTGGAGGGAGTGTGATATCCGACTGTCGCCTCTTGTCCCGGCTTCGGACGCGTGTAGTAGCGGCAGACGATTCAGAAGCTGGACCTCTGCTCTGTTGGATTAGTCAATGTACCAGGCCTGGCGTATAGCCCCCAACATTGATCGCCTTTGCATTCTTCCTTGAACTGCCAACTGTGTCTGCTGGTTTATTTCAGTACACTTCACTGGCAGCAGTGCAAATCACCAGGTCTCTATAAATGCAATGCACTGAAATTGGTGATTGCGATGCGATCCTTCGATAAAGTGCGAGACAGATCCAGAAGAACGTTGGGACCATCACTCTTTCCGCAACTAAAAGCAGTGCGGCGGCGGCTCCGGCACATAAGATGAGCAGCATGCTGGTAGGAGCCTCTCTGCTCTGCTCACTCTGTCTGTGCTCAGCAGCAGCTAATGTGACGGTGTGCATCGCTCGCTCTATCGCGTGATACAGAAACTCTTTGGCTTTGGTACAGCGGCCGAGCTCACACTCACGCTCGAGGGCGCGGACAAGCGGCCGACCATCAAGCACCCGGCCGACAAGACCAAGGAGCTGCCGCTTTTCCAGGAGCAGGAGCCCGTAAAGGGCACGCTGACCATCACTGTGCCCGAGGGCAAGCGGCTGGACTACACAGGCGTCAAGATCGAGATGATCGGGCTGATCGAGATGCCGCACGAGCGCCCGGCCAGCTACGAGTTCACGTGCCTCGTGCGCGAGGTAGACACGGCCGGCGGGTCGCTGGCCGAAGCCACGTCCTTTGAGTTCGACTTCTCGGCCGTGGAGAAGCCGCACGACAGTTACTACGGCCGCAACGTGCGGCTGCGGTACTTTGTGCGCGCCACGGTCACGCGGTCGTACGCCAGTAATATCGTGGAGGAGCAGGACCTGTGGGTGCAGCTGCTGGGCTCGGCCCCGCCCATCAACAGCACCATCAAAATGGAGGTCGGCATCGAGGACTGTCTGCACATCGAGTTTGAGTACAACAGATCCAAGTACGTGGCTCCATGGGCACGCGTGTCGTAGCTGCTGCTGCTAATGGACGAGTGGTGTGCTTTTGTGCATTGCAGGTATCACCTGAAGGACGTCGTGATCGGCAAGATCTTCTTCCTGCTGGTGCGCATCAAGATCAAGCACATGGAGCTGGCCATCATCCGTCGTGAGATCGTGGGCTCAGGCGCTGACAAGCACAACGAGAGCGAGACGCTGACCAAGTTTGAGATCATGGACGGCGCCCCGGTCAAGGGCGAGTCCATCCCCGTGCGCTTGTACCTGGCGCCCTACGCGCTGACACCGACGTATCGCAATATCCAGAACAAGTTCTCCATCAAGTATTTCCTCAACCTGGTGCTTGTAGACGAAGAGGACCGGCGGTATTTCAAGCAGCAGGAGATCACGATCTGGCGAAAGACCATAGGCGAATGACACAGTAAAAAGGTCTCAAGACGGATCATTTCATGGACAAGTACTGTGGTCACGCATTGGAGATGTTGTTGTTGACGCAGGAACGAGCGATGTGGCTTCAATTGCTATAGAGAGAACGAGCTCACGCGATAATTAACGTGACCGGGAACGCGAGCGAACACGACGACGATTGTTGCGACGTGGAGAATACGAGCGCGAGCGAGACGGTGAGCGACTACGGTACCGGCTGAGTCGCCGTGGGGAGCGGGAGCGCGAATGCGACCTGGAGCGCGAGCGTGATCTGGACCTACGGCGTCCTGGAGATGGAGAGCGGTCTCTTCGGCGTTCAGCAGAGCCTGTCTGCTGCTCCTATGGAGTCAGCCAAGTTAAATTGTTGAGCGAAGCGCTGGTTTGCGAGCGGCGACTCGTTCTCGTACCTCTCGGATGTGGATGCGCTCGCCCTTGAGCTCCGAGTCGTCCAGCTTGCGGATCGCGCGGTCCATCTCATCAAAGGTCGCGAATGAAGCCGTGCCGTTGCCTCGACGGTCCACATCGCTGTGCACCACGTCGCCTCCATTGCGCAGGAAGTCCTTGAGGTCCTGCCAACTGACAGTCGTGGGCAGGTTGCTCACCACGACGCGGTACTGCGTGCCTCTCTGGCTGCATCAGCAATCCAGTCAGTCCAGTGGTCAAGCCTCAGTCCATTTGGCGCACGAACCGTGTAGCACTCTCGCTGCCTGCTCCTGCTGTAGCACCGCGAGGCGCGCCACGAGAGATCTCCACGCGCAGCCTGCTGCCCTTGTAGTTTTGGCTGTTGGACGAAGCCTCAGCTGTTATTAGTACTGACAGCAGCACACAAAGGCCGATGGCAACGCCACTGGGAACTCTCACCCGTGCATCTCACGCACTGCATCATCTGCGCTCTTGTCTTGCTCATACTCCTGCCATACATAAGCGTGAGCCAACTGGCGCATCCCAACACGAGCAGATGCGCATTCGTGTACAACGTACGATGAACGCGAAGGGCGGCGGGCGCCTGAGCAGCTTGATGGAGATGCTGGTGACCTTGCCATAGGATTCGAAGCGCTTCTGCAGGTCCAGCTCCTGCACGTCGTCGGGCAGATTGCCCACAAACACGCGCGCAGTTGCCATTGCCCAGTTGCCCTTTCCAAATGGGCCCATGTGGTTGGCATCTCCCTCTACAAGAGCAGCGTATTTTCACTTCCGGCTTACAAGAGCACCACACCAATCATACACCAGACGATGGTGCGCACGCCCTTTCAAAAGCGATCTGCTTCAGCACCTCTCTAAAGCGATCGGCTCATTTGCCGACTTCCTATCAAGCAGGAACGATGAAGACGTGGCAGCTCCTGGTGGCCTGCGGCTACGCCTGCGCGCTGGCCCGCGGCGCTGTGGCCGTGGAAGACGGATCGGCGGCTGCGGACTCGGCCGTGGTGCGCGAGCCCGAAGAGAGCGACCAGTACATCGTGGCGGACGAGAGCGTGCAGCAGCAGCAGCTGGAGGCCTTTGAGACCGAGTTCGTGCCGGAACCGGATCCGGAAGTGGTCGCGGCCCAGCGCGCTGCCTACTGCCTGGCTCGCGGCTTTGACCCGGAGACGCTGCACTGCGGCCTGTGCGAGAAGATGGCCGCGTTCATGCAGCCCAAGAAGGACCAGGTCGCGGCCGAGATCGCGGCCGAGGCCGACGACGAGAAGAAGCAGCCGCTGCAGCTCAAGCTGGACGCGCTCACGGACCTCACGGAGGGCTGCAGCGACTGCTGCTCCGAGACCGCGGTCGACAAGGTGGACGAGGCCAGCGGCGAAAGCGAGAGCGCCGTGGCGCAAGAGGACGAGCTGTTTGAGCGCGTGGTGCTGGAAGTGTGCACATGCAAGTTCAACCGGTACCCCAAGATCAAGAACTTTGTGAACAAGCACGCCAAGGACCACAAGCGCCTGGAGATCAAGGTATGCGTGCTGTGCGGTGCGGCATGAGTATGGAGATGGCTGATTGGTTTGCTGGTGTAGTACATGCAAGGACGCCATGCGCATTTGATCTTCTACGACAAGGCCGGTAACGCCCATGGAGAGATCAAGTGAGCATCTGCCTGTCTATCAGTATCTTGCCTTGAAAGCGGATGATGCTGATGTCTGTCTGTGGCGTTTCTGTGTGTCCATAGCATCTCTGGTTGGAAGGAAGAGACCATCTCAGAGTACATCGTGTCCAAGGTCAAGCAGACGGATCCGGATCCGGAAGCTGCCGCCACTAGCAGCTCTGAAGGCAGCGACGCCAAGGAACAAGAGGAGGAGACGGCTGAAGAAGCGCCAGTGGATGCCAAGGACGAGCTGTAAGCAGAGCCGCCTGATTCATTCAAGTCGCGCTTAGCTGTTTCTATTCGGTCCGCTCCGTGTCGACATGAGCGTGAGAATAGCGCGAGATAGAGGACGAGGTCTTGGACTCCGCGTTTGCTGATAAATTGATCTCAATGTGAGGCTTGCGTGCTTTACTCAGTCGTCGGGTCAATGGCGAGTGCTTGGGCAGGCCGCTCACAGCTGCCATGAGCGTCATCGGGTCTTGCGATGTGATGATTCTTCTAGGCTTGGCGGCTTTTAGAACTTCATCGGTCTGGTTTGCACTGCTGCTGCTGCTGGCTGGCTCTGCTGGAGATTCCTCTCCGATCTCCAGGTCCTCATCACAGAGAATGCGCAAGATGTTGGACGACAGCGCAGGGATCGGCACGAAGCGATGCAGTCGCTATGAAGGAAACACAGAAGGCGTCAGTGCTCGAAAGGGATCCCACGCCCCAAAGGTTCTGGTTAGCTCACCTGCAGCAGCTCCAGCTCGTCCTTAGACAGAATGATATCGCAATCGCCATCGTCTTCGTACGCAAAGTCCTCATCGATGCCTAATGGTACAGTGACGCTCTTGAAGCTGCTCATGATGATGATGGGAAAACGGAGTGTTGAGCTCAATATGGACATTGCAAACTGGGGGGGGACTATTTATAATGCGGTAGAGAACCAAGTCACGTGGACTGGTGCTGAGTCAGCTGCTGCTCATAGGCTTGCAGTTGTCTGTGGAAGCCGCTGTTGGGCTCGATCTGAGGACGGATCTGCTTGAGAAACGCAAGCGCATCCGCCAGGCGCATCTGTCGGCGCGCCATGAGATACGCCAGTACGATCGTAGCGGAGCGGGACCGGCCGAGATAGCAGTGCACGAGCACGACGCCTCTGCCTGCGATCGCGCTGTTCCATGAGTCGCAACATAAACCACAGTAAGAGAGAGCGTGATAGATAAGACCCATTGCCCCACACTCACGAGTCGATGAAGGCGAAGGCTGCTGGGAATGAGGCTGCGATGGGCACATGCGCCTGGTCAGCGATGTCCAGTCGAAGGTACTCGCACTGGTCAGGGAAACTGCGTGGGTTCACACCATAGACAGCGTGAGGAGCTGGTTCAAATGCGCCCTTGGGGTCTCAAGCATCTCAAAGAGTCACGAACGGAAGAGGAAGCGACGAGGACACGCAGAGCACATGCGTGATGCCGTTGGCCACGACAGCCTCTCGGTTGTTTGCAGCGCCAAACGATCCAATGAAGAGCTGGGGCAGCACCTCCATCTAACATTGACATGAGCCCATACCACTCAACGCAGGACGAGAGCGACGGCGTATCCCACCGGAAGATTGTCCTGCGACGTGAAACGTGCGGCCATGAGCAGCTCACGGAACTTGCGGAACGAGCTGGCCTTCGCTGAAGACTGAGCTTCTGCTGCTTCTGCTGCCAATGGAGCTGGCGGCGGCGGTGTGTTCGCTCGGGCATCGGCTCCTTCGGCTTGTTCTCCTCGCTGCTCCATTGGGGATCTGAGATGCTGAGCGTACAAAGAGATTTGAGGGTCACTGTACGATGCATCCGCTGTGCTGTCACGTGTATCTATTGTGGTTAACGATGGCTCAGTCACAGAGCCCCAGAGCGCTTCATCTCCTCCATGAACCTCTCGTACTCCTTTGAGACCGAGGCGTCAGCGGTGGCTTCTGCACTCACGCTCGGGGGTGGAGCGAGAGCGCCTGCAGGCTGTGGGACTGGCTGCAGTCGGATGGCATCCTGACGGGTTGCAACGATTGGCTTGACAGAGCCTGGTCGACGTTGGACACGTAAAGCCATTGGGACAAGCGAGCGCAAACGCGCTCTCTCTTCTTGCGCTTCCTCGTCATCTTCCTGTTCACCAGGAGAGGTCGGATACGGAGCGATGACACTGCTACTACTGTCGTCCTCCATGTGCTCATGCTCTGGCTGCACGCTTTCTTGGTGCAGTGGTGGTGCAGGTGGAGGCGGCGGCGGAGCAGTCGCTCTTTGAGCTGACGGAGGCGGAGGCATGGACGCTGGAGGCGGCGGAGGCGGTCGAGATGGCACTGCGCCCGTCGGGAGCGGCGGCCGAGGCGGCACTTGGATCGTTCCTGGTGGCGGCGGGCCTGACGGCAGTGGAGGACGCTTGCCTGGTCGAGTTGGCGGCGCAGTCGGCATAGGAGGCGCATGGCCGCCACCTCGACCAGGCGCTGATCTCCGCGATGGCATTCCGCGTTGGGAGTATCCGCCTCCACAAGGCTGCGGAGGCCCTCTTTGATTCGGTCCTCCGGGGCGTCCCTGTGATCTGTCCGCTGCTGATGGCGGCGGCGGTGGAGGCGGCGTGTGGTACATCTGCGGTCTCCCTGGCGGTGGCGCGCCAAACGGATTCAGCGTCGGATGGTAGTAGATGGAGTTCTATCAATGACCGAGACGTTAGCACCAGCACCAGTAGCTTTAACACGGGCTCATTACGCACCTCTGGGCTCTGGTAGCGCTCGATATTGGCGGCCTTGAGCTCAGCTGCAGTCTACACAGTCATTGTCAGCCTCTAGGATTGCATTCAGGCGGACACGTCTGCTCACCATGCGAGCCTTTGGCTCTGCACCTGCTGCTGCGGAAGCGGCCTGCTGCTCACGCTCCATCTACAAACGCACAGCAAGCTTAATCATCAGAGCCAGTAGCTTGAGCGGTAGATAGGAGCGGGACGATGTACCTCCAGCTTCTTCTTCTTCACGGCCGTGAGCGTATCCTCCAGCTCCTGCTTGCGCTTGCGCATGGGCCCGTCGTTCGGATTCATCTGCAGCTGCCGGTCCAGCTTCTTCACCTGATCTCATGCACAGCAGCAAACAGCCCAGACGTGAGCACATACAGACCATTGAAAGGCGCCTGATGCACGCTGGGCACCTGCTCCTGGAGCTCCACGGGGTCCATGGTCGCCAGTTTGGATTGCTTGGCCACCTGCCGCTCCTGTTTGTGCTTCTTGAGCTCCTGTAAAGCCACACATAACCCACGCTGTGTAAGGCACAGAGTTCCACACAGAGACAGACAGTCGACTGCATCAAGCAATGACCTTTTTCTTCTGCTCCCTGCGGAACGCGTCCATCGGATTGAGCGACTTGGCCATGGTCTCTCCGCTGGCTTTGCCCTTTGGCCGTGCCCACAGTCAATCGCATCACCCCATAAATTCACTTAGGTGCGAATTCAGGTCACGAAGGAGTGATGATCGGGCATTGGGTGCTCGCATTATGTATCGGTTCAACTCGGTATCAAACATAACAAACAGCCAGCATCAATACCATTCGCAACCTCTTATTTGGTCGACAACGGCGGTTCAGGCTCTGGTATCGGCTGCTGCACTGATTGCCTGGGTCGCTGTTCAACCAATCCAGTGTCAATCCTGAGCTTCAATTCCTCCATGGCAAACTGGTCAAGGATCTTGACAGCTTCACTGACTGTGATCCGCTTGGCTGGGTCCCAAGCGCACATTCGCTTTACCAGATCCCATTGCGCATCGTTCATCTCCAAAGGCTGCTTCGGAAGTGCTTTCTGTCGCAGAACTTTGTATTTCACAGCGGCATCAGGCATCATATTCCAGGGAACTCTGCCGGTCACTGCCTCCACAACGCACATCCCAAACGAATACATGTCCGATGCGAATGTTCCATGCGTCTTGCCGCCAAGAATCTCTGGTGCCTTCCAACTAGCTGCACCCACGGGAAGTAGCGTTTC
>JAADVF010000542.1:0-20292 GCA_023334555.1 Elongisporangium undulatum
CAAGGCAGCTCGTTCTCCTTGGTTCGTGGAACTGGACGGCACGCAGCAGGTCGGCGGGTTCTTGGAAGCCTTTGAGGGCCTGACGTACGTGACTGTGAAGGGCGCAGGCCATCTGGTGCCGATGTGGAAGCCTGTGGAGGCTAAGCAGATGCTGGATCTGTTCGTGCTCAACTAAGGATCGCAATCAGCTGCAAAAGCAGCAGGACGCATGGCTCCTAGAGTCGATAACGCGAGAGGAAAGACAGTGAAGCTATCGTAGACATTTCTCACAACAGACAATTCTTGAAAATGAAGCATTTTTGAATTTCTTCTTGGAAAGGCTGTCGATAATTACTGCATATTCAAAGCAATCACGTATCAATTGCTAATGCTCCTTCCGCTCAAGCGTACCAGTAGCCGGCCTGCACCATGACTTCTGGGTACAAGTTGTGCCACTCGGTGACAAGCGGCTGATACAAATCAGGGTGGGATTGCATGAATGCAGCCGGATCCTACAAGTAGTCCGTATTAGTTGGCATTCACGAGGCTAAACTGTCGCAATTTGGACGTACCTCAGCAAAGCAGACAAAAATGGTGGCGACAGAGCTATCGACAACTGCCAACGGGGTAATGGCGACACCAAGGCCGACAATGAATCCCAACACAGCCAGCACCGCTGCATACAAGGAGATTGCAGTGAGTATCTTCATACCAATATTTGGCACATATTATTGTTGTACCTGTGCTGTTGTCAAAGCTGACGATACTGGTGTATTCTGCCAAGAGAGCGCCAATGGCAGCACAAATCAAGCCTGGCGCAGCATCAAATACGATTAGAAACGATGCTCAAAGCCACGAAACAAGAATCATATAGCGTACCAACGCCAAGAGCGGCGAAGCTGAGAACGTTGCCGATCAAGTCGTCGTTAATGATGGCATCGAAGCCACGCTGGTGGAAGAGATCGAAAACAGCCTTGCCAGCTTGAGTAAATTTGTACCTGTGTCATAATGCAATCGTTTGTCAATACTGTCAAGATGTACTGACAGAAGTCACGATCACGAAGCTTACCCGTAGATTCCAACGTAGACAAAAGCCCATCGGTTAATGTATTCCATAATGGATTGGAGGCAGGACAGAATGCAATCAGCGAGACAAGCCAACACATTGTCATCTCCACGGGCACTCTCAACCAGCTACAGATCACAGAATGTTAGTATTTTCGATACAACAAGATCAGCGTTTCATGTACGTACAGCACGCAGAGCTTGAATAACAGCGACGATCAAGGAGCCAAAGCAAATGGAGCCAAACGACGTCGTGCAACTTCGCTTCAAGGAGGAACCCGTGGCACCAGCAGACTCAGCGTTGTACCAAAACGTGGCGACCGTTCCAGCGACAGTCGTGTGGGCAATGTTCTTGAACACCTACGGATACAAAATCAAATGAGTGACCACGCCATCACTTCCATCTCAGCAAAGCCAAGCTCACAAACCTGAATGCCCCAGTAGAACGACAGCAGCAAGAAGAAGTAGGCTACATAGCCGCCCGCACTGTTGGTGAAGAATGCCGAGGTGCTGCTGACGCACTCGCGGGATCCGCTCACGAGGCGGCACGAATTTGACGCGCACTGGGAGCTGGACGTGCAGTACGAGCCGTTGGTAAGAGTACCAGTCGATGTGGACGAATTCTTCAACTTCTCAGCCACGCCAAGGAACGCGAGCGACCAGAGCACGACCCAGGCGATCTGGATGATCGTGAAGATGATCGACACACAGTAGGTCGTCGAGTGCTTGGAGATGGCAGCTTCCGCCACGCGCAGGTTGGCGACGGCGAATGGGATGCGAGGACGCACAGCGTAGACGTAGCACAGGTTCAGCAACACCAGCAGAGCTCCGACGACGCCGAGGAAGAAAATGCCCGACAGGAATCCATAGGCGGCAATAGCGACGGCGAAGAAGACGTTGAACCTGAGAAAGCGTAAGTCAGCTCCCATGGTAGAGGACCAAGGCAGAGTCAATGGTACATACCACATGACAAAGGTGATCATGAAGGCGGCGTAGGCCACAATTAGCTTCACAAAGGCCAGAGCCAGCACGACGGAGACTGCCGACATGCCCACGGCGATGCCCACAACAGTCTTGGTGTCCTTGCCCGAGATGATCGAGTCGGAAGAACCGGAGCCTGAGCCCGAGCTGTCGCCGTCGTCCTTCAGCGCGTCTGATCCGTACATGACCTACAACATACAACGTTCATCATGAGGTCTCTTGGTGACACACAGACCAAGACAGAGTCTTGGGAACGCACCGTCAGGACAATGATCGCCGCGATGTTCAGGATGAACAACAGCGCGAACGGCCAATCACGGAAGCCAGTCGTCGCTGCTGGCTGCCTACATACCGCCACAGTTTAATGTCAGCCTCGACACTGGGAAATGCTTCCTTTCACAAGCGATGCTTACGGCTTGATGGCGTTGACGTCCTGCATGCTGTTCGTAGCGTAGTAGCTGTTGACAAGTGCGAGTGTAAGTGGATGTGGCACTGGACTCAGAGGCAGAGAGAGAGAGGGACGTACGGTGGGTTGTCACCGTATTGCGGCTGGCTGTACTGCGGCTGCACCTGCACCGGCTGGGCGTACATTGCGCGTTGGGACGTTTCCTCTCTTCCGCCTTCTTGGCCAAATGACGAAACCCAAGTGTGGCACCGCCCAGGAGTTTACCCAAATTACCACCATGACCAAGGTACACTGGCCACTTTTGATGGATTTTTTCGGCGGGGCATCTCCCACCCACAATTTTTCTGCGAAATATACTGATGGAGAGATGACGGAATCAGAGAATAAATTCTCGCACGCTCTATAATTGTCAAGAGTGAAAAAGGCCTTATGGAAATGAATCAGTGGTTGTGTAAATTTCCAGAAGAAACCAGGCTCAGCTGTTGAGGTGGGTCATGGTCTTGAGCAGTGGCGTCCATCATTCTGTAGGAGGATTTTTGCATCTGGGAATATCTGGGACATGTGGCATTTTCCCAGTGGGTTCAGTGAGTAAATTACCAAGGAAAACTTCCTTGGTAGGCATTTGTCCTATTACTATCCTAAATTGTACTGATAACTTTAATAGTAGGACTACCCGAGCGACCTTCATTCCGCACGTGCACTGACAAAGCAGCAGCATGTTCCAGATCCGCGTGCAGAAGCCGGCGGAAGTGGCGGCGGAGGAAGAGGCGGACGAGGCCAAGCAGGAGCACGAAGACACCAGCGACCTGTTGAATGGCGCCAGTTTCCGCACCGGCAACCCGCAGGTGCGCGTGTCCTCCGGCAAGCTGCGCTTCTACCGTCCAGACCGCCCGTACACGCTCACCTCGCCGGCGCAGTTGCCGCAGGAGCGCAACACGCTCATCTGCATCGTGAGTGTGCCGTCGCACATGTCGCCCGTGGAGCTGCTGGAGTTCCTGGCGGGCTTCCGCTCGCAGATCGTGACTGTGCGCGTGCTCAGGGACCCGGAGCGCTGCAACTGCATGGCGCTCATCCAGTTTTCGGCCCAAGAAGACGCTGACCAATTCTTCCTGGTACGAGGCCGTCAGATCGACGGAAAGCTATCGATCTTACGCTGACTTCGTATCTTATTGATTACGAGCAGGCGCACAATGGGACGTACTTCAACTCGATCGAGCAGGAGCGGTGCAAGATCGTGTTTGTGCGCAGCATTGAGTTCGATTCCGTTGTTGACTCTGGCGCCAATTCGCCGTGGGAGAAGCCCCCTCAAGCCAACAATTATGATAACGGCGACAGTTTGGAGCAGAAGACGAGCGACATTGAGCAGAAGAGTGAGGATCCGCAGCACCGGATTCGGCAAGCGTTCCCACCGCCGCCGGCGGGCATGACTGAGATCCCGACGTGTGCTGTGTGTCTTGATCGACTGGATGCGTCAGCGTCCGGCATTCTCACGACTCTGTGCAATCACACGTTCCATTGCGACTGCCTGTTTCGGTGGGAAGGATCCAGCTGCCCTGTGTGCCGCTATAGCCATGGGGACATTGGCTCTGCCTGTGAGGTGCGACAGGTCAACTTCTCATTGCGATAGTGATGGCATACTGACTTATTCTCTATTGTATCATCCTGTGTGATATGGAAATAGGTATGTCACACAACGGAACACCTCTGGATCTGTTTGATCTGCGGTCATGTTGGGTGTGGACGGTATTCGGGAGAACATGCAAAGCAGCATTATCAAGAAACGCTGCACACATACTCGCTTGAGCTTGAGACTCAACGCGTGTGGGATTATGCGGGTGACGGGTAAGCGAGCGGCAGCTTATGTGTGAAGCCCTGCATTGCATTGCTATAAAATTGTTTTGATTGGCACTTATTTGATGTGTGTTGTAGCTACGTTCATCGACTGATCCTGAACAAACAGGACGGAAAATTCGTAGAATTTCCAAGCCCGAGTTCAGTGAGTGGAGAGCGGTCGCATCTTGCACCCCCAACGCGTGCGGAGGAAGAAGAAGGCGAGCATCGCAAGCTGGAAAAATTGGCAGTGGAGTACAATTTTCTTTTGAAAAGGTGGGTATATTTCCTTCACAAGGTTTATCATGATTGAATTGTTTCTTTAACTATGTGTGTGGTGTAGTCAGCTAGAAGAGCAGCGCTTGTTCTACGAACGCCGACTCGCAAGCGCTAAAGAGCACCAAAGCCGTCATGCGATGAATGCCCTTGAGCAAGACAAGAAACAACTCAAGAAAGCTAATGAAGCTTTATCTGAAAAGGCGAAGAAGCTGGAGGAGGAGCTGACTTTTGTGAGGTACGAAGAGATGCTTCTGACGGCGATATCCGTGCAACTCATACAAGCTAATGTTTTCTTATGCAGGGAGCTGAACAAGTCTCTACTTGAGAATCAAAAGCAATGGAAAGAGCGTGTTCGAACGCTTGAAGATCAAAACGTACGAGTCGACCGCGAAACAGCTCTTCGAATCGGTGATCTGGAAGGACAGGTAGGCATTATTGTTGACAGGTTTCTCCCAATGCAGCCATATTATACTAATCGCTGAATATGTATCGCAGGTGCGCGACTTGATGTTCTACCTGGACACCCAAAGCAAAGTCGAACAGAGCACCTACAAGCACGAGATCCAGGTGGGTCTATCGCTTGTGAAACTGTGATATCTTAAACATTTTCACGGACTTTGTCGTATGGTTATTCTCAGGGCGGAACCATTCAAATCGAAACAAAGCCTCCAGCTGCAGAAACCCCGACGCCTGCGCGACGCAAAGCAAGAGGCAAGCGCTAATCTCCCACGAACGTTTTTGTTGAGCCAAAGCAGTAGATTCAGTCGATCTGATAATTGAATCCACCCGGGCTGCTATTGGAGTTTGCGTCGTAACTGTACCAGTATTGTGACTGGTACACCACGTGCCAATCAATTGACAGCAAAGCGCAGTGTGTTGCTGCTGTAGCGATGGCAGTCTCCAGGGCAACCAAAGCGGTCAAGGACAAGGCGCCGACAGTGCGGCGGAACACTAAACGCATTCTCCAGGCGCTTGCATCTAGTGGCATTGAAACGCTGCTGCATGAGCTCGTGCAGTCGCTACCCCCCACGCGCTTCCTGGGCTTGGACATCAACACCAACAGCACGGGCTTCGCGGTCCTCAATGAACAAGGCACGTGCCTGCTATTGCTGTCAGTGGCATTCAGCGACTGGCGCTAACTCTGTGACAAATCCATGCAGGAAGCTTATGCCGATGGGGATCGATCTCGACCTCGAAGATTCCAGGGACGGACGTGCTAGCAATCGCTCACGTGATCACGGAGGAGCTGCGCGATCTGCAACGCACTCTGCACCAAGACCAAGTGCTTGAGCATGGGGAGGTGCCCTGGCACGTTGGCATTGAGGATTTCATGCGCATGTTTCGCTTTGGAGCAACGCACAACAAGGGGCTCTTCCAGCTGGCGCAACTCAATGGCATTGTCTCGTACACGTGCTGGGACCAGTTCTCAAGCAAACCGCTGCACACGCATCCAACCGCAGCGCGCGCGTTGTTCAACATCGCTGCGACGAAGAAAGACAACGTGAAGGAGAAAGTCATGCGCTTTGTGGAAACGCAGGAGCCTAGTGCAACGCAACTACTGCCGCGCAACCGCAACGGGCGATTGACAGACGTAGCCTTTGACATGACCGACGCCTACGTTGTCGCCGCGTTCACACGCTTTCAGCATATCCAGTCGCATTTGCAGAGTCAGCAAGCCATATCTGCGCAATTCGGAAGTACATATCTACAGACACGCCCACCAAAGGCCAAACCAACCGTAGAGGAGCTGGCCATGGCCGTCATGGACGAAGAGACGACGGAAGCCTACCTCCATCAGCTGTATGGCTATGCCGTGGAGGAATGGATGAAACATCACGTGCGTGAGTTCACAGCCAATTCCCAGCGATAGAGCCAAGCAGATCACGAACGAAAAGATGGCAGAGCAGTAAGAAGGAAAAGGCAAATGAAAATGGTTTCATTTATCAGGGGGTATGATGCTAGCTAGCGCGTTCGTAGTCGCTTAGTGGAACTCGTGTTCGTTGGTCCAAGCGTCCTCCTTGCTCTCGCGCTCATAATAATCAAATAAACTATCGGCATCCAGGCCGAGCAGCGGCTTCTCCTTGTGGATCGCCATCGACTCGACGAAGAGCTTGACAAGACTGATGTTGGTGAGCAGCGGGATGGAGAAGTCCACAGCAGTACGACGGATCATGTAGTTGTTCTCGAGCTGGGTACTCTCGCTGTTGGGCAGGTTCACCACGAGATCGATCTTGCCGTTCTTGATGTAGTTCAGCACGTTCTCTTCGCTGTCTTCGTCCAGAGGGAAGTCCAGCTTGGTCGAGGCGATGTTGTACTTCGCCAGGAACTTGTGCGTCTTCTCGGTCGTGTACAGGTTGTAGCCAAGCTCCGTCATCTTGTGAGCAGCGTGGACAAAATCCTCCGAGAACTTGTCCTGCATGGACAGCAGAATGTTCTTGTTCGGCAGCTTGAAGTTGGACGAAATCAGAGCCTTCAGGAAGGCTTCGTGCTTGTTCTTGCCGAAGCAAGCAACTTCACCGGTCGAGGCCATCTCCACACCGATCAGAGGGTCGGCACCACCCAGACGCGTGTACGAGAACATAGGCGACTTGATACCGACAAAGCCCTCAGGGCGCTTGGGGCCGTAGAGCGGCGGCAGGTTGTCGTTCTCGGTCGAGTGACCAACCATGACCTTGGTCGCAGCGTTGATGAAATCGGCACCGACAGTCTTCGACACGAACGGGAACGAACGCGACGCACGAAGGTTGCACTCAATGATGCTGACATCAGCTCCCTTGGCGAGGAACTGAGCGTTGAAAGGACCCGAAATGTTAAGGGCCTTGGCAAGCTTGGTCGCGCACTGACGGATCTGGTCAATGTAGAACGAGCTGGCATCGACAGGCGGCAGAATCAGCGTAGCGTCACCACTGTGCACACCAGCGTTCTCAACGTGCTCAGAGATAGCAGCCGTGATGACAACACCATCCTTGGCAACGGCATCAAGTTCAAGCTCGAAAGCACCTTCAACGAACTTAGTGATGACGACAGGGTGTTCCGGGGAGACATCCACAGCCTCGCCAAGCACCTTTTCAAGGTCGGCGTCGTTGTAGGCAACGTTCATGGCGGCACCACTGAGCACGTACGACGGACGGACGAGGCAAGGGTAGCCGACACGCTTAGCGAAGTCGTGGGCGGCCTGGATGCTGGTAAGCTCCTTCCACTCGGGCTGACGGATACCGGCTTCGTCCATAAGCTGCGAGAACTTGTAACGATCTTCAGCACTGTCAATCATGAGCGGGTGCGTACCCAGAATCTTGACACCAGCCTTGTGCAGTGGCAGAGCCAAGTTGTTGGGGATCTGGCCACCGACCGAGACGACGACACCCTGGACACCTTCACGCTCATACACGTCCTGCACACGCTCCTTCGACAGTTCTTCGAAGTACAGCTGGTCGCATTCATCGTAATCGGTACTCACAGTTTCAGGGTTGTAGTTGAGCATGACAGCGCGGTGACCAAGCTTGCGGAGGGTACGGATGCAGCTCACAGCACACCAATCGAACTCAACCGAGCTACCAATACGGTAAGCACCGCTACCAAGCACCATCACACCATCGTTGGGGTTCTGGGCAGGGACATCGTGCTCCTTGCCGTTGTAGGTCATGTACAGGTAGTTTGTCTGGGCCGGGTATTCGGCAGCCAGAGTATCAATCTGCTTCACGGCGGGCTCAACACCCAGAGACTTACGGTAGGCGCGGACACTGTCGTCGTTGGTCTTGAGCATGCGACCCAGCTGGCGATCCGAGAAACCAAGCTGCTTGGCTTCCTGCATTTCCTTGGTGGTAATCGATTCAAGCGAACGGCCAGAGAGGTTCACATCGCAATCAGCAATGCCCTGGAGACGGCTCAGGAACCACGTGTCAATCTTGGTGATGTTGTGGACCTCATCAATGGTGAGAATGCCTTCACGAAGAGCCGTGGCAATCTGGTAGATGCGACGATCGGTAGGGCGACCAAGAGCCTTGATCAACTCTTCCTTGTTCAACTGCTGGTACTTGGGCTCGAAACCCTCGATAGCAGGCTCAACCATACGAAGCGCCTTCTGGATAGCTTCTTCGAAGGTACGGGCGATTGACATAACTTCACCAACAGACTTCATGGAGGAACCGATTTCAGTGCTGACGTTCTCGAACTTAGCCAGATCCCAACGAGGAACCTTGGCGACACAGTAATCAAGCGAAGGCTCGAAGCAAGCAGTCGTGCTCTTGGTAACCGAGTTCTTCAGCTCAGGGAGCGAGATACCCAGAGCCAGCTTAGCAGCAACAAAGGCCAGCGGGTAACCCGTGGCCTTGGAGGCAAGCGCACTGGATCGAGAGAGACGGGCGTTCACTTCAATAATGCAGTACTCCTCAGACTCGGGGTCAAGAGCATACTGGATGTTGCATTCACCGACAATGCCCAAGTGACGCACCACCTTCAGGGCGGTCTCGCGGAGCATGTGGTATTCCTTGTTGGACAGAGTCTGCGAAGGAGCAATAACGATCGACTCACCGGTGTGGATACCTAGAGGATCGAAGTTCTCCATGTTGCAGACAGTCAGACAGTTGTTCATGTTGTCACGAACAACCTCGTACTCGACTTCCTTCCAGCCCTTCATCGATCGCTCGACCAGAATCTGAGGGCTGCCAGCGAAAGCCTTCTTGGCCATGGCACGAAGCTCGGCTTCGTCTTCGCAAATACCCGAGCCAAGACCACCCAGAGCGAAAGCGGAGCGGATCATGACGGGGAAACCAATCTCGTAAGCGGCCTTGATAGAGTCTTCGACCGAGTTCACAGCGAAACTCTTGGCAATCTTTTCGTCGATTTCCTTGAGCTTCAGGTTGAACATGTCACGATCTTCAGTGGCGTTAATCACATCGATCTGCGTACCGAGGACCTCCACGCCGTACTTCTGCAGGACGCCACGGCTGTGGAGCTCCACACCGCAGTTCAGAGCAGTCTGGCCACCCATGGAGATCAGGATACCATCCGGGCGTTCGCGCTTGATCACTTGCTCGACGAAGTCCGGGTTCACGGGCAGGTAGTACACGTTGCTAGCCTGGGCCTCACTCGATCGGTCAATGTTGGTCTGCACCGAAGCGATGTTGGGGTTGATCAGGATGGTTTCGATACCTTCCTCCTTCAGGGCCTTAATGGCCTGCGAGCCAGAGTAATCGAATTCGCCGGCCTGACCAATAGACAGACCACCGGAGCCGAGCACCAGCACCTTCTTCACCTGAGGGCGAGCCACCTGAGGGGCCTGCACCAGGCTGCTGATAGGTCCCTTCTCCTTTCGGCGCACAGCGTCAAGGAAGATGTCGAAGAGGAACTCGGTATCCGTGGGACCGTTGCAGTGCTCCGGGTGGAACTGGGCCGTGAAGTATGGCTTAGTCTTGTGGATGATACCTTCGTTGGTGCCATCGTTGCCGTTCACGAAAAGCTCCTCCCAGTCGTTGGGCAGGGTCTTTCCTTCAAGCGCGTAGCCGTGGTTCTGCGACGTGATGTAGCTCTGGCCAGTCTTGAGGTTGTTCACCGGCTGGTTCTGGCCACGGTTGCCGAACGGCAGCTTGTAGGTGGTGGCACCGGCGGCACGGCCGAGCAGCTGGTTGCCGAGGCAGATACCGAAGATGGGCTTGACGTTGTCGCCCGTGACAGCCATGGCCTTGGCGAGCTGCTTGGTGGTCTCCTCCATCACAGCCGGATCACCGGGGCCGTTACTGAGGAACAGACCGTCGTACCAGCCGACCTCCGACGAGATGTCGTGGTTCCACGGCACGAGCTTGACCTCGGCGCCGCGCTTCACGAGCTCACGGATGATGTTGTACTTGATACCGCAGTCGACGGCCAGGATCTTGAGCGGGTTGCCCTTGCCGAACGTGCGCACTTCCTTGGTCGACACGAGAGCAGCGAGATTCTCAGCGTTGGGGTCGATGAAGCTCGGGGTCTCCGAGCCTTCAACAATGATACGGCCGGACATGGCGCCCTGCGCGCGGATCTTCTTGGTGATGGCGCGCGTATCGAGGCCGTGGATACCGGGGATGCCTTCGCGCTCGAGCCATTCGGACAGCGACGACTTGGCGTTCCAGTGGCTGTAGTGGTTGGAGTAGTCCTGCACGATCATACCAGACGCGTGGATGCGGTCCGACTCGATGTACTTGTTCAGACCATATTCATCCAGGGTCTTGGTGCACGGCACACCGTAGTTACCGATCATGGGAAAGGTCATGTTCAGGATCTGGCCCTTGTAGGACGGATCCGTGAGCGCCTCCGGGTAGCCGACCATGCCCGTGGTGAACACGACTTCACCGGCCATGGACTTCTTGGCACCGAACGAGTAGCCCTCGTAGCGCGTGCCATCGGCGAACTCGAGCACGGCGGGCGTCTCAAAGCGCGGCGCGTTGCGGCGGTCGACCTTGCCGCGCGCAGACACGAGCAGGCGGTTGCCGCTGGCCTGGTGCAGCGGCGTGCGCTTCTTGACCGAGTGGGATAATCGAAGCATCGTGCTCGTTCTCCTTCAAAGCTGCGTTGCCGTTGCCCCTGGTCGGTTGCGCGTGCGCGGCGCTTCTTGTTCGGAAATGACCGACCATTGGGGGCGATGCGCCCTTATGCGGTTCCACAGGTCCCGCCGCTAAAGCCTGCGTGCACAAAGATACTTATCGGGTTTAACAGGTCACGCAGTTTGCGCACGCCTCGATTCGTGGTGCTTTGCGCTTGTAGCGAAGCTCGCGCACTATTTTTTACTACAGTTGGGATGGGGAAACCAGATGCTTAACGAATTCCAATCGCAGCTTGCGCAAACTGTGAAAGGCCGCTCGTGGCATCTAGTGAGAAGATTTGATGCGTCGCGTGAGGCAGCCAATCAGCGACGCGAGAGTAAAGTTCGCACCTGGTGACGCACGTTACATATGGCTCCCTCGCCAATTGCGCGCGGCACCAGGAGAACTTTCGGCTCATCCGACTCTTGGGGAGCTCTCGGCCAGTCATTCAGCTCTACGATCATCAGGCGGCCGTGAAAGATGATGCCCATGGAGATGAGGATGGCGTTGCTGGTTCCAGGATATGTGACAGCGCGTACATACAGCGCCCAACACGCGCCGACGGATGCAATTCCCTCCTCGCACGTCTGTGATGCAGTCGGATTGGGCTGTTCGAACTTAACAGACTAAGCCAGTCTCAACCAAGTCGTGCGTCAGTCTGATGCTGTAAAGTTAGAGACACACATTCGCTAACTTTTGTATCGGACAGACAGCCTGTCTGAGTCCCATGACGCAGGCCTGGAGCCCATGACTGTATCTTTTCTGCGCCTTCTCCCCATCAGCCTGCTGTTGCCACCCTAAAAAACTCGCGCTGGCCAAAAAGCGAACTTAGCGGTGGCTAATTGCGCACTTAATCGCATTCAGTGCGTCGGCTGACTTGTGGATCTTTTTCCGTTTTTGCGTCGGGCCCCACAAGCGCATTTCACCCGCCGGTCTCTCGTGGTCTCGATGCTGCAGCGCTTCTTCCGAGCCGCGCGCCCCGCCCAGCGCACTGGCGCCGGCCGTGCCTTCGCGACCGTGCCCAAGCCCACGACGCCCAAGGACGTGGCCACGCAGCTCATGAAGATCGTGGCGTCCGAAAAGGACGTGCAGGAGTACCTGCAGGTGTACGGCACACCCGGCGTGGAGCGCACGACGGTCATCAAGATCGGCGGAGAGGTCATCGAGAACGAGCTGGACACGCTTGTCAACTCGCTCATCTTCCTCAAGCAGGCCGGCCTGTTCCCGATCCTCGTGCACGGCGCCGGCCCGCAGATGAACGACGAGCTGGCGCGTGCCGGTGTTGAACCCCAGTACGTGCGTGGCAACCGCGTCACCGACAAGGAAACGCTCGCGATCGCCAAGCGGATCTTTCTCAAGGCTAACCGCAAGATCGTGGATGCACTGGTCGCTGCTGGCGCCCCGGCTCGCCCGATCACGAGTGGTGTCTTCGAGGCCACGTTCAAGGACCAGTCCGTCTACGGCTACGTGGGCGAAGTGTCCAAGATCCACGGTGACGCTGTCAATGCTTCCATCGACAACGACCAGATCCCTGTGCTGTCTTGCCTGGGCGAGAGCTTTGATGGCCAGACGCTTAACATCAACGCTGATGTTGCTGCGCGTGAACTGGCTGTGAACCTGCAGCCGTACAAGACCATCTTCATCAACGCCAAGGGCGGCTGGATCGAAGACGACGGGACCAAGCTCAAGGAAATCAACATGAGCAACGACTTCGAGCGCATGGCTGCGCGCGACTACACTGGTCGCCAGGGCACGCTTCTCAAGCTCAACGAGATCAACGCTCTGCTGAGCGCGCTTCCGTCCTCGTCGTCGGTCGCTCTCACCTCAGCTTCGGCGCTGTCGCGTGAGATCCTGAGCAGCTGCAGCAGTGGAACTGTCTGCATTCGTGGTGACCACGCTCCTGCTCCGGTCGCTGCTGCCTCGAGCACCCCCAAGCGCCGCGTGGGCCTGCTTGGTGCCCGTGGCTACGTTGGTCGTGAGATCATTCGTTTGGTGGGTCAGCACCCAGAGCTGGAGCTGGTGTGCGCCAGTTCTCGCGCCCTGGTTGGCCGCAAGGTGATCGACACCGCCAATGCTCCGCCGCTCAACCCTCACACCAACCTGCCAGCCAAGGAGAGCCCCCGTACTCGTCTGAACATCGATGATGAGTTGGAGTTCTGCGACTTGGGTCTGGACCAGATCGCGACGTCTCCGTTCGGTGACAGCGTGGACGTCTGGATCCTGGCACTGCCCAACGGCCACTGCGAGAAGTATGCGGCTGCTCTCGATGCGCTGAAGAAGAAGGACAAGATCGTGATTGATCTCAGTGCCGACCAGCGCTTCAACGACAGCTGGGTCTACGGTCTGCCGGAAGCACCGAACGGCCGTGCCAACCTGCAGAAGGCCACGCACATCGCGAACCCTGGCTGCTACGCGACCGGCTCGCAGCTGGGTCTGCTTCCTTTGCTTGGCGGAAAGCCGGATGTTGCTGCGTCGCTTCTGGATGCCAGCATTCCTCCGCACGTCTTCGGTGTGTCGGGCTACAGCGGTGCCGGCACCGGCCCGTCGAACGCCAACAACCCCAAGGTCCTGAACGACAATATCCTGGCGTACAAATCGGTCAACCACATCCACGAGCACGAGATCAGCCACCAGCTGGGCACGCCTGTGCGGTTCATGCCTCATGTGGCGCCGTACTTCCAGGGCATCAACTTGACCATCTCTGCTCAGCTCAAGGACGCCTCGCTCTCTGAGCAGGACATCCACGACCTGTACCATGAATACTACAAGAACGAAGCGCTGGTGAATGTGACGTCGGCCATCCCGACCGTGAAGGACAACGCACGCCTGCACCACGCTACGGTCGGCGGCTTCCAGATCGACAAGGCCACCGGTCGATTGGTCGTGATCTCCACCATCGACAACCTGCTCAAGGGTGCCGCGACGCAGGCCGTCCAGAATATTAATATTGCGCTCGGCCTCGACGAGTTCGCTGGCATCCTCGAGAAGTAAATGGCCGGCGTAAACTCGCCTTGTTGCTTGGTGATTTTGCCCACGGACCTGCTTGGAAGACGCAGATAACATAATGATAGACGAACGCTTAACGCGCGGAACATGAGCAACTCTTTAGTGGACGAAAAATGGATCAATTGCTGGCCGTTATTTACCTCACGCATTCACTTAATACTGCAGGATCGGGTCTCCAATGCGCTCGATCATGGGCACGGTGCACTTGAGATCGAATACTTTACTCAGCACCACTTTGAACACCTTCTGAACGTTGATGGAGTGCGAGGCCGACGTGAAAATGAGTGGCGCCTTCATGGCCTTGGCAAACTTGCGCGCCTATACGTGAAAGAGAGCGGCGACATGAATCATCAGTAAGTGCCATAGACTGGCAGCGAGTCTGTTGCTGCAATGCGCACCTGCTTGGTGATATCTTCTTGTTCCTCTGGGGAAAAGGTCGTGAAATGGTCGTATTTCATGCCCACTAGGAAGGGAAACGCGTTCTGATGCATGGAAACACAAGACAGATCAGTCATGATGCTTCAATGAGCGTCATGCTATCTCTGCACTGTCTCACCTTGTTGATGGAGCGCACTTGGCGATACCACTCCTTGATGCTCGTGAGCGTGGCCTTGCGAGTCAGATCAAACATGAACAGCACTGCCACGGCGTCATTGCAGACCAGAGGCAGCATGCTGATGAATTCTCGGTGGCCTATGGCAACCAACACAGGCGTGTATTCGTAACTCCAGCTCACGCAAGCATATCATTCAGTCGATCCATCCTACCTCCAAGATCCCAGATACTGAACGTGATCTCCGTGTTGCGCAAGGCGATGGTCTTCTCCATAAAGTTCACACCTAAGTGAATAAAGGCAAGCGCATTCAGCTACTGCACGAACCTACAGAAGACGCCGCGGAGTCCTGGTGCGTACCGAGCGTGTGGATGTAGTCTTCGTCAAACTTTCCTTCGACGTACTTGACCATGAGACTGGTCTTGCCCACCTGCGCGTCGCCTACCATACCCACCTTCACGACCACGTTGTTGCGTTCGCCTGTGGCCCCAGAGGCGGAGGCAGCGGCGCCCAAGCCACGCGACGGCGCCTCGGGCTTGCGCTCGGCAGTCGCTTCGTCGGCCATTTCCCTATCTTATGTCGGAAATCCAGGCGTGGTGATAAATTTTGTGGCCCACACTAGTTTTGGGTCGAGTAGCACACAAACTGGCCAGCCACCGAAAGTCTGTTATTTGTTGCAGATCGGTTACAAAAGTTAAACAAATCGGGACAGTTAGATTGTCAGTTGGGTACAGTAGTGGCAGGTGTTACAGTGTCATGACTACATAAGTACGATATTGTCCCAGCTCTGCCAGGTGCAGCCCTGATCCGAATCATCCCCTTCCCCGCATTAGCTTACGTCTGACTCTCCGACGATGTTCGTATCAGAATCCTTCCCATATTTATTATTGGAGGTATCATACGCATTTGCTAGCATCGCTTTTACCACCGTACCGTATCTGTTTTCTTTCTAAACCAAATTATAGAGGTGACTCACGACCTCCCTCACGTGCCTTCTCCGAACAACCGCTGTTCGGTGTGCAAGTAATCTATATAAATTCGCTTGCATTCCGAAGCTGCGATCGCGTAATTGCGTGCGGGGCGCCACCACCAGAGACAGAAAACCTACCGGCGACCCTCATCTCACCGCCTTAATGCCGGCCCTCCGCAGCGCCTTGGCCCTCGCGGCCGCCGTGGCGCTTCTGGTCCAGCCTCAGCAGAGCCAAGTGGCCGCCACCGTGACATGCCCCTTCGATTTGCAGTCCAAGCTGGCCTCGACGCTCGACAGCCCGATCGTGGCGTCTTCCGCCAGCGCCAGCGGCAGCAGCTCCGGCACCAGCAGCAAAAGCTCCAGCAGCCGCAACAGCACGTCCTCCGGCGACGGCTCGTCCTCGTCCGGTGGCGTGGACGCTGGCACCACTGATGGTAGCTCTTCGGGCCACAGCACCAGCGCCGGCTCCGGCTCGTCAGCTACGACATCAAACGCCGGCGATTCCTCCACGACGACCACGACGCCCTCTACGACGACCAAGACCCCATCGACCACTTCTCCGTCGACCACCACCTCCTCTTCCTCTTCATCCACGACAGCGACCACGGGAACAACCACGACGAAGACGCCTTCGACGAGCAGCACGTCCTCGGGCAGCTCCAGCGGCACGACCCGCGAGCGGTCGCTCATGGCCACGGCCGGGAGCACCACAGGCGTGACGGCCACCGTCGGCACGACCACCGTGTCGGTCACCACCTCCGGGTCGTCCACGTCGGCCACCGTATCCACGGGGTCGTCGTCGGGCTCGTCCAACACCACGGCCGGTTCGGACGACACCTTCTCATGTGATTCGACGTTCTACGGCAAGTGGTCCACGTACTCCATCACCTGCGGCGGCACGAGCCTGGACGTGGACAAGGCCGTGGCTGCGGCCAGTTGCGTCATCTACAGTGGTACCTGGGGCACGCTCAGCGGATCGACGTGCGTGTCCATCTGTGCCTTCCCGGGCTGCACCAATGACGAGTGGGTCTACGGCGACGACAACGGCCTGGCGTCCTCCATCTACGACGGCATCGAGCTGGAAGAGTTTCTCTCGTCCTCCATGATCTCCGACCTGCCGTCGCGCACGAGCTCCAGCGCCAGCGCTACGATCCTGGCCAACTCGACCATGAACTCGACCGAGATGTGCTCCTATTCGTCCGAGAGCTCCTTCTCGTCCTGCACATGCTCGGCCGAGATCGTGAGCAGCAGCGAGGCCGCGAGCATCAAGAAAGCCGAGCGCGCCGCTAACGAGGCCGCCGGCGTCATCACCGTAGACTCGACCTCCAACACCGGCTCCGTGCTCGCGCCCGCGACCTCCGGTATCGCCGGTGTCACCATCGCGGTCACCGGCATCTCAGCCATCGCCAGCTCCATCGCCAGTAGTGCCGGTGCCGCCGCGTCCTCCGCGTCCGCCAGCGCCGGTGTGGCCGTCACGACCATCGAGGTGTGCCAGTTTGGTGTGATGATCAACCAGCTGAACCTCTCGGGCAAGTCGGCGGCGCTGACAATGTTCGGCAAGAAGCTGTCGCCCATGGCATTCACGTTCCTGCCCTTCGGCAAGCTCAAGAACTCGACTGATTCGTCCTCACGCCGACTCACGACCACGTCTACGAGCCCGGACTCGTCCATCGCGACTTACTCGCGCACGCTCGGCATCAGCGAGGACATGCTGTTCCTGGTCACGCTCGCCGGCGTGTTCTGTATCATGGCCGGCGTGCTGGCGCTCTTCGGTGTGGCGTACTTCGCGTCCGGCTTCTTCATGAAACGCGACGAGTTCATGAAGAAGTTCTTCGACAAGCTGATCGCGCTGGAGATTCTGATCGCGATCCTGTCGCAGTACACCATCGGCGTCACGGGCACGTACCAGATCTACTACTCGGTGGATATGGACGACGCCACCAACCCCAAGTGCATCGTGGCCGCGCTCACGCTCATCTTCCTGGCCATCGGCATTATCTTCTTCGGCTACGTCGTGGTCAAGAAGCACGAGAGCGAGATGACGGACGTGGGCAAGTTCACGCACATCCAGAAGCCCGTGTGCCAGCGGTACGGCCCCATCTACGAGGAGTACAAGTACAAGGACCGGTACTTCTTCGCGCCCAAGATGATGCTGGCGCTCATCACGGGCGTCATCACGGGCTACGTGGGCATGTCGTCCACGCTGCAGGTGTCGCTGCTGCTGGGCACGAACCTCATCTTCTTCTTCTACCTCGAGTTCAAGTCGCCGCACCACTCGCGCTTCGTGCAGACGACCACGAGCTTCGTGTACGTCATGAAGATCGCCGTGCTCATCCTCACGTTCTTCCTCATCACGGCGGCCGCGGCCGATGGCGTGCCGTCCTCGGTGCAGAACGTCATCTCGTACATCATCGTGGGGCTCAACCTCTTCGTGCTCTTCTTGCTCATGCTGCGGTCGTTCTACTCGTTCTACCAGAAGCAGAAGCTCGTGCGCCAGGGCCAGTACGATCAGGAGGACGAGCAGACGGCCCAGGACTTCTTCAAGGACGAGACCCCGGCCTCGAGCAAGGACCGCGTGCCGCTGGCGCCCACTAACAACGTGCCGTACATCAACAGCACGCCGCAGAACGGCGACAACGACGAGATCCGCCAGCGCTCGGGCACGCACATGCAGCGCCAGGAGACCCGTGACGGCAGCTACGACGACCACCCGGTGTCCTACGACGCCATCCGCAACCAGGCCACGACCCAGTACATCGCCGACGAGCGTGCAGGCCACAACCAGCGCCGGAACGACGTCGTGGAGCTGTAGATAACCACGATGACAACAGGGAAGCGGCGATCAGTATATTTGGTGATGCATTTGGTGCGACTTGGCTTTCTCTCTCTCGTACCTTTGGCTTGGGCGTTGTAGTAGTGGAGGAAGAATGGAGTGAGGAGGCTGGGCTGGATGGGGAGACACAGGATGCGCCGATAACAGAGCCCGTTGCGGTGGCGTAATCAACGTGTTGATTGACCCAGTTGGACAATCACTCCCGTCCGAATTAGGAAATGGCGCAAGGAAGAGCGTCGCTGCTGACGCAGGGCCTGTCGCCTCTGGGGGAGCAGTCCCCACAGCTGCAGCGCATGCTGACGCAGCTCTACGAGCTGGACGACCAGCTGCAGGCCGCGCACCGCCAGGCCAAGCAGGACGACGAGTTCGGGGAGGATGTGGTGCAGAAGTACCGCGCGTTCCTGGCGTTCCGGGACGAGTTCGTCCAGACGCTGGAGAGCGAGGGCGTGGCGGTGCCCTGGCAGCTGCGCATGCGAATCGACGACCTGGAGCTCACGGTACGGAGGCCTACATATGCGTGCTGCATTGGGTGGTGGTGATTACATGAGGGGCTCATTCGGCGCTTGGGAGCGATTTTGCAGTTGAAGCAGCGAGAGGAGAAGACCGGCGGCGCTAAGACCAAGAGCAAGACCCCGGCGCAAGCAGGCAAGAAGCAAGCCAAGGACAAGAGAGACGTCGGCCTGCTGTCCCCTGCAGCCCTGTGCGCCGCCACGACCAACTACATCGCGCCGGCGGTACTGGTGCTGGTGCTGGCCTTTATTGCGGCGCAGTACATGCAGCAGTATCTCCACGGCATGTGAACGAGACAGAAGGACAAAGCATGGATGGATGAATGAATGAATGGATATTGAGCTTTTAACTCACGAGTGCACAAGGGCGAGCGACGCTCATTGAGGGAATCGCCACTCGTCTACTCACAACTAGTTGAGCACGAACAGATTCAGCATCTGCTTGGCCTCCATGGGCTTCCACAGCGGCACCAGGTGGCCCGCACCCTTCACAGTCACGTACGTCAGGCCCTCAAAGGCTTCTTGGAAACCACCGACCTGCTGCGTGCCGTCCAGCTCCACCAACCAGGGCGCACGATCAGCCTTCCGCGGCAGCTTGAGCGACTCCACGGCCCAGAGGCCGCCGATAAAGTCGCAGACCATGTCGGCGTCGCCGTGGTAGATCACGCCGCTGACGTTGTGAGCCAGCAGGAACGTCCAGATGGGCGTGACCTCCTGCTTGAGCGTGGCCGAATAGTCCAGCAGCTTGGCCTGGCTGAGCTTTTCCAGGAGCGGCTCGGACAGGTTGCCAAACATCATGGCCGAGGTCGTAGTCAGCGCGTCAGGGCTCCAGTGGGCGATCTCGGACTTGGCGTGGATCGCAGAGCGCACGGCCGGCAGGTTGAAGAAAGACTCGGTCTGCGACGAGTTGAGGCACATGCTCATGGGGTTGCCGATCGGGTGCGGCAGGCCGCCCTGCGGGGTCAGCAGCGTCTTGACCAGGTCCTTGATGTTCTCCTCCCGGCTACTGGCACACATGCCGTAGACATTGTACGTGTTGATCTGCATCATAAAGATCTTGGCCAGCACCGTCACGAGCGTCACGCCGCAGGTCGACTCGAGATCGCCGACCATATCCAGCAGCGCAAGGCTCTTCTTGAACTCCTGCAGGTCAGGGCTGTTGGTGCGCACTTCCTGGTACTCCTCCGTGCTCAGGATGCCGTGGTAGTAGGCGTACAGCACCATAGACAGAGCCGAGTACTCATTCACGCCGTTACCAACCACAAACTTCTTGAGATTGATCACTGGCAGATCGCCCTTGGCGTTGCCTTCCACGATCGCACGCGCA
>JAADVF010000543.1:0-20262 GCA_023334555.1 Elongisporangium undulatum
CATCCTGGCCAGAGCTCTTTGTAGATCAGCGACCGCATCGAGCTCTGCTGTGCCGCATAAATAATGGAGTACATCGTAGCGGACCTTAATTCGCACCTTGTTCAGGCAATCGTATGAATAACCAATAGAGAACCAACCAGCCCGGCCGCTAAAGTAAGCTTGGGCATATCTTGTCAGCCAACACATATCAATAACGCTCAAGGCTGGGAGCTGATGGAAGCAGGACCACGCAAAGGAAACAGTCTTCAATCTTCGATTGGGGCGTCTTGAGTGGGATGGTCCAACGAATTCGTCATCAGCTGCTTGGAAACAACGCGGTTACGTAGCTCCACAGCCTTGTGACAGAGGAGCGCCCAATCATCTCGTGAACTCCAGCGTTGGACTTGGAGCAGAAACCAAATCATCTCGCGGTCTGGGCGCCGCCACATCATCACCGATGGATTGGTGATCGTTGGCCTTTCGCTGGTTGAGCATGATGCATTGTGTCATGCCCTCCGCTCATGCGGATCACAGCGCTGGCTGGATCCATCCACGCGCCTTGTGTATTGGCATACCTCAATCACGAGGGCTGCTCAAAGAGGACTCGTGCGATCTGGACTGATGACGACTGGCTCCTCTCAGAGGTTCCGCTCGATGCCTTGCCTCGTAAGCAAGGGATAAACGGCCGTTGAGTTGGAGGCTCGCAGCTGCTGCATGAGCTTGACGATGATTCCGCCGCTCTTCCTGCTGCTGGCGCCAGAGCTTATTCTCAGCCGTCGGACGCTGAGAATGAAGGTTGAGCGATTGGTTTACATTGGGAAGGTTAAAGTCAATGCAGCCAATCAGTGCAAACCAATCGAGTGGTCTCTGATTGGCTAGAATGCATTATCAGAACGTGTTATGACGTGGTGGTTTAGACCAAAAACACAAAACGAATGATAGGGTGGATCCAAAGAGTTTAAACCTAAGTATTTATCCAATGTGATTTTACCCAAATATATGTACGACCCTAATTGGGTTAAATTGTATCATTGGGTTATCGCATGGTAGTTGCTTGAATTCTGCTGCGATGTGAAGCATCCATGGCCATGCTTGTTAAGCAACACACTGTTCCTGAACAAGGCCATCCAACATGCACCCAGCCTCGGATTTGAACGCGTTTGGACAGAATGCTAAGGACATCCAAGCGCTGCAGCCATTAAACAGCCAGAGGCCTTTACGTGAGAAGGCCCATCTCAACACTTCTCATCCGAGATGACTTGGTGTAGGTTTAGTATTGGAGTATGGCACAACGCAGCCAAGAATGGAACGTGCAAGAGCAAAGAGGCGGGAGAAAGCTGCGGCTTGAGTCACTTTGAAGTTACGTCCCGCCCCTGGAGCCTGTGCGCATAAGAGTCGCCGTGTCTTTTTGGTCCTAGCCTCGGCAAATCGCGATCGCGCTCTCTGAGAGCGTACAGCTCACGTGCAGAGACAGAGCAAGGAGATGTACAACCAGAGCTGGTGGCTGAACTATTCGTGCGCACGAATGCGCGTTGCTGACGTGTTAACGAGCGTTCCTTCAGAATCAATCAGGCGGGACGGCTGCTCGCGTCGTCTTGCTGCTTGACCTGGGGCTGCCCTAGTAAACAGTCGGAGGCGTATCGTCTGTGCTTGAGAGCAACGTTAAACGGAATGCGCACATCTCGCTCGCTCTCCATTCCGCAGATTCAGCGCTGAGAGAGCATCCCTGTTTACACCTGTGAATACTCCGATAGTTTACACACTTCTCCTCGTAGATTTGCACTGGAATGGGTGACCGAAGCATCTCTTTGTCAGGTCGAAAGTGTCGCTGTCGCTCACTCCTGGAATTACCGGCCATTGAGCAACCAGTTCCCACTCACTCATGCGCAAAGGCCAGCTGGTTCTGCTGGACGAGGCCCAGCAGCAAGCTTTGCGTGTCCAGCAAGAGCCCCAGCAGCCACGCGTTCCATCTCGCCAGAATGGGTCTCTGGGCTCTATGGGCTCGACCACGGCGTCTGAAGAGCCTCGGACCAACTTTCGGACGCACTCAAGCGGCCGTCCCACGACTGAAACCAGCGTTACGAGTCCACGGACGGACTTCACGTCGCGTAACTTCAATACCGACAGTGGATCTGCGACACCGCTCCGCTACGATCTCGGTGTGGGCAAGATTGCGACCGACACCGACGCCTTCGCCACACATGGAATGCCCGAGAACGACATGGATGAGTACGAGCTGCCGCCACCTCAAGAGAAAAACCAATACGCCGGCAACTCCAGCAGCCGACGGCTCTCGGTGACCTACACGATGACTGGAGTGATCGTCGGACTCGCGCTAGGGATCGTCTTCAGCGTGGTCGGCGTGTCCTCAGATTTTGCCAACTGGTTCCTGCTGCCCGGCACGCTCTTCCTGCGTGCGCTCAAGTGTCTGGTCGTGCCCTACGTCTTCTGCTCCGTGGCTGTGGCCATCGGAGACATCGTGTTCGTGGGCAAGGTCTCCGTCGTGGGCCTGCAAACGACCAAGATCCTGTCCATCTTCTGGCTCGCATCCTCTGCCTGGGGCATGGCCGTGGCTCTGTTCTTCCGCCCGTACTTCCGCTTGAGCACGACGTACGAGTCCACATCCACCAACGCTGTTGGGTTCTCGTGTGCCAACGGCCTGATGCTGGAGATGCTCACCAACGGCTCCATTAGCTGCTCGTCCAACGCCACGACGCCAGCTGGTACGCACCAATTCACGCTCAATGATGTCAACAGCGTCTTCGAGAAGAACACGGACACGGTGCTGGCCGACATGACCTTCAGTGAGCAGCTCATTGAGATCCTGGACTCGGTCGTGCCCAGCAACGTCTTCTCGTCCATGAGCAATGGCGATCTGCTGTCCACCATCACGTTCGCCATGGTCTTGGGCTCCATCGCTGGCCGCAACTTCTTCACCAAGACGCGTAGGGCCAACTACTTGTACCAGGTCCTGCTGCAGCTGCGCAACACGTTCTTCCTGGGCATGGAGTGGGTCATCTGGCTGTCGCCCGTGGCCATGGTCTTCGTAATCGGCGGCCAATTCGCCACAAACCAGGACTCGGTCAAGAAGTTCAACGACGTGTATCTCTTCGTGATGGCCAATTTCATCGCCATGGCCGTCCAGTTCGCAATCCTTCTGCCGCTGATCGTATTCCTCATGACGCGCTGCAACCCGTACAAGCACATGAGCCACATGACGCGCGCCTACATGTTTGCGTTTGCCTGCAGTTCTTCACTGGCTACGGCCCCCGTGACGCTAGGCTGCATCCGGAAGGGCCGCGTGTGCTCGCAGTCGCTGTCCAATTTCGTCATCTCCATCGGTGTCGTGGCCAATCTCACAGCCATGGGGTCGTACTGCCCCATCACGATGATGTTCCTGGCCGAGTCCTCAGGCAATGGAGATCAGATCACGACGCTGCGCATCATTGTCATCTACGTGCTGTCCGTGATCGCCTGCGTGGGCACCCCGCCGATCCCCAACTCGGGCATTGTGATCATGTCGACCATGTACAAGACGGTTTTCGGCGTGAGCACGCTACCGTCCACGTGGGCGCTGTTCGTGGCCATGGACTTCTTCTGCGATCGGATCAGCACGGTCTGCAACGTCAACGACGACATCATGGCGCTCAAGATCATCGCCGAGAACACGGACGAGACCATCCTGGGCGACCACCTGGGCGAGCGCTACTAGGCGAGAGAGAGAGCGGTCTATATTTGTATTTGTATCAGCGTAATTATACATCGGGCTTGCATGTAAAAAAACCAGTGTGAGGGCGTTGCTGGGAGGGGAGTTCGGTGGTCATGCTAGTGCTGGATGCGACCTTTTCCATGTTGCTCGGCCGTTGTCTCCAAGCCAAATGGAGCACTTGAGCTCAAATTCTTCCAGGAACGATGGGACCTAGACCTCAACAGCCGTGGATGCCATGAACACAATCACAGCAGAAGCGGCAAACAATCGATGCAATCGAAGGGACTCTGCGCAGATTGATTCAGCGAATCGATTGCTATTACGCACTTTCCAATCTCGGATCCTCTACGCGCCTTAGTCGAGTATCGTTTCCCGGTTCATGGTTGCCTTGGATGTCGACAGCATGTGCTTTTGCTCGAGCCAACTTGATGAATAACGATGGCACATCTCATTGGGAGCTTTCCTGACATGTTGCACCGATGATGAGCAGGCATTGCGTGAGCTCATTGGGGGGGGTAATGCACGGCTCCTCGGACAGCGACTGCGAGCGCACGCAGCCCTTTCGGATGCAGCCCAGCGTCACGTGGGGATTGATGTCCAGTGAAGAATAACAGTCGAACGCAAACATGTAGGCTTGCGTCATGAGGAAGACAAAGATTGGTAGACGAATGGCGAACTGCACAGCCACGCCGATGAAATTGGCCACCACGAAGAGGTACATGTCGTTGAACCTCTTGACTGAGTCCTGGTTTGTTGCGAACTGGCCGTCGATGATGACGAAGACCAAGGTCACGAGCGACAACCGTTGCTGGGCATGACGAGTCCAGGATCTCAATCAGCTGCTCGGTAATGGTCAGCACCGTGTTTGTGTTCTTCTTCTCGAAGACGCAATTGACGCGTTTCATGGTAAACCAGTGAGTTCCAGCAGGCGTCGTGGCGTTAGATGAGCAGCTGATGCAGCCGTTGGGTCCCAACCTCATGCCGATGGTGCAGGCAAAGCCCACGGCGTTGGTCGATGTGGACTCGTTCATCGTGCTCAAGCGGAAGTACGGGCGGAAGAACAGAGCCACGGCCATGCCCCAGACAGCAGGCACCTGCCAGAAGACCAGGATCTCCAGGCTCACAGCCGAGACCTTGCCCATGATCACGATGTCTCCGATGGCCACGGCCATAGAGCACGACACGTAGGGCACGGCTAGGCACTTGAGCGCGAGCAGGAAGAGCGTGCCGGGCAGCAGGAAACAATCGGTGAAGTATGACTACACACCGATGGTGCTGAAGAGAATGCCGAGAGCGAGAGCGGTAATCACGCTGGTCGTGGTGTGGCGCACAGACAAACGCAGACTGCTGGAGTTGCCTGCGCATCGGTTCTGTGCTGGCGAAGGCGGCAGGTCGACTTCACGTCGCGCAGCCAGCCGACCAGAGCCAAGAGTTGCGCACCAACCTCTCGTAGCCTGTAGGTTCATGAAGGGAACAGAAACGGAGTCGACTCAATAACGGAATCCTCACCACGTTCGCTGTCGTCTCTTCCATTGACTTAGAGACTCCGGGCCAGCAGTTGCCTTCTCCAGGGTCCTCCGAGTGGTGTGGTGCTCGTCAAAGAACGACACCCCCCCTCCCTCCCTGAGAAAGGGCGTGTCACCTGGAGCTCCAGACGTCAGAGGACTGTACAAATATCATAGCTCACTGATGAAGCTATCAGTATATTCATGCAGCAGGGTCTCGCTCCTCCCATACGACTCAATTGTTTCATGCAGATACGCAATCGATACCACCAGAAATCCAGGCTTCGAGAGCGATCTCTGGTATGAATAACCTCCACAGGATAGATACCTGGTCACTGTGATTTCTTGACACAACAACGCATTGTACGCTGAACACGAACGCGCGGCAGTTCTCCTCCTCAATGCGTTGAATCGGGAACGCACGCCAGGATACGCTCCAACAGCTCGTTCTGTCGCTGCTCCAGCGTCGATATGCGCGCAAACATCACCCGCTGGTCGCGCTGCATCTCACGCACCATTGCCGTGAGCTCTTGAATCGAGTCAAGTATGCTTGGCTCTGAGCTCGCGCCATCGCGCGTTGTTGCCGCAGACCCATTGAATGACTGCTGGCTCTGCGACTCGCCGTCATTTCCGTCCGAATCATCTACGTATTCAAGACCGTGAACCAATTGCTACAGATGTCAGCTGTGCAGTGAGCGGGGGAAAGTACCGGTGGATTCGGAATCCAATGCTTCTTGCTCCAATAGAGCGACATAGCTGCGCGCAGCTTCGGTTGGTTGTTGCGGCATGCGTACTATGGCGGGCATGGCCCCGCTAGTCTTTCTTGTCTGGCTCGTAGTCTGGCCATCCGAACAAGCCAGTCAGGCCAAATGCACTGCTATAGCTGTCTTGATACCCTACCTGATCACGATCAATAGCCAGCAGGTCCATGCGTGGGCTGGCCGGGGAGCTCAAGGCATCGCTCTCTGAGACCTGCTGCTGGCTGGTCTCAGCATTTGCCACGCTAACTGCTGGGTAAACTGGTGGGGCGGTCGCCCTTGGCGGCGAATCGCGAGCTGCAGAACGCTCCACTCGTCGCTCGTCCCAAACGTTGCGCGCCAGATCCCTCCAGGCACGGTCGCGGCGCGTGTGGGCCATGCTGCGACGCTTGTGCACGTTCCAGGCGCGTACGCTGAAGCGCGACGTCATGCGCAGGGGCCGTGGGGCCCGCCCGCCATGCACTTGCTGGTACGTACGACATGTGCGGCACACCAGAAAGTGGCCCTCAGGGTCCAGTCGTAGCACCTCCGGGTCGTTCACCAGGTGCGCCGGCCAGTTCTCGGCTCTTGGAGCCATGCTGTGTTCTTAAGATCGACAATTGACCCACTGAACGGCTCCGCCTGTGATCCATGGAAGCCCTCCAAATTCTCTCTGCGGCGTTGTTAAAAGCACTCTGTTTTAGTCGCTAAAACCGTGCGTTTTTAGCGCGTAAAAATCAGCTGGAAGAGAGGACCGTATCAACGGACAAGAGACCGTGAGCACCGTGAGCCAAGCCATCCAGAGTCGCCGAGACCTTGTTCTCACCCAGGACGAACCGCTTCGCAAGGAAAACCTGGTAGTGAATGGCAGATGTGCTGCTTGTACCAGATTCTGTGTGGTGGTGCGGCCTGTGCGAACAACTTGGAGTTACTCCACATGAAGCTGAGTCTCCCACCACACGACACGTCGGCGATCCAGAGGGAGACACCAGTAGCTTTGGTCACCTGGTGCGAAATAAGACGTGGACAGAATCCGTTGCCAGGAATGGCTCGAGATATTACTACTGCAACCCTCTTGATAAATATTGCTACAGCGTCGTGATCCAGGAAAGCCACAGAGTGCACCACCGACCTCGACTGCTCTTGCTGCCAATCAGTCCAAGCATCATCGTGCAGATCATAATTGAAGAAGCATACATACTCTGTACACTGTCCAGCCATGAATGCTGATGAACGACAAGCAGCTGCGAACAATTAAATTAATTCATCCATGACAAGGTATTCCTGCCAAATGAATTTCCATGCTCGCTCCTCCATTCTCAGCTACTATACAGGACACGAGATCCTAGAAATCTCAGCTGATGTGCTTCTCCAATGCTTCATTCACAGGATCTGTGGCCTGCGCACTTCATTCCATGCTGCATTGGCCGAACCAGGATCTTGATTCTTCAAAACGAGCCGCTTGGGAGTAGAAATCAAAGAATAGCAGCCTGGAATAGCGACATCATATCCAACCAAGTCACTGGGCTTCCAATGGTCACCAATAGCAGCTTCTAATATTACGTTGATGGGCTTTTGCCTCCAAACGACCAACTTCCGTGCCTTTCGATCATCAAATCCCTTAATGATAAAAGGGTCTTGGTAGGGAGCAGCTTTAAATGTGACCTCACGTATCCACGGCAGCTCACGTGAGCGCCGTCTTGGGCCGCGCAAATGACTGCTAGTCTGCGTGTTGAGTTTCGAAGCGCAATATTGAGCTCAAAACAATCTGAGGTCGCATGTTGCCCGAAATGCACGCGTTTCGAGCCTTCTACGACTCGATTGGACTTGCAGTCGCTAAGTAGAGAGCGATACAATGCCTTGGACACTGAAATATCCTTGGGAGCTTACGTTCACGTCGGGCTGATGTGGTTTTCGGGGTTTCATCAAGTAAATACTAGTAGTACATACATAAACTTCTTTGAACAGTGTCCAGCGCAGCCGCAGCCGTCACTAGGACGCACATTCCGACGTTTGGCTGTTGACCAATATCCGCCATCCCCAAGCAAATGTATGGGTGAGCATGGTACTTGCCACGTCCTGCGCATGAATGGCGACTTTCGCAGCTGGAGATTGACCAATAAATACTCAGCAAAACGATCATTTTGGCTGAGATAACGATATGAGGTGTCGTATTTAGGAGAACCCAAGGATACGTGAGGAGGATGTGGACAATCAGGATGGGGAAGAAGCGGGTGGCGTCTCTCTATACAAGACTCAGTTCGCACTGGTTTGCGACGAGTACTGGAACCAAGACGAACGCAGTTAGAAGTGTTGGGAGGCAGCCAGCTTTTGATCGCCCACGTTCAAGGTCAGATTTCAATTCAAAGCATGGCGTTGTGAGAAACTGAAGAGATTGCACGACTCACTCACCACCTACAGAGCATCCAATGGAGACACATCCGGCATAATTACAATACGGCAGCTGACTTCTCAGCGAATGTGGAATGGATGCGAGAGGATCTGAGACAATAGTAGCCACAGCGCAGGAACTGTTACGAAGAAGACGAACCGAGGTCCAAGATAAACTCAGGCAGGAGCATGCATTCAAACATAGCCGCAGCGCACCATTGCGAGTCCTACGGCTCCAAAAACTGCAGGCATCTTAAGCAAACCTAAGTAGATTTCATTCATCATCATCACGTAAAGGATGCCCGCCGCAAAGAGATCCAAGAGCTCTGCAGTACGCACAGCGCTGATGAATGACTTGACAGCTTCAACTTGATGGGTGCAGTGATACGCACAAGAGATGGCCCTGGCTCGTGCTCTTCTGATGAAGTGCGTGGGAATAAGGAATGCACAAAGTCATTGGAGTCGAGAGACGAAGCCTGGAGCTAGCTCTGGACATAAACCGTCTCATTGAACCGTTTCGCCCGTATATAGGATTGATTGCGAAATAGATCCGCGCTCTCTTCAAGTGGAATCGTCTGTTGGCTGAAAGATCCAGCGCATGCCAGTGCAGCTCGATGAGCGGTCGTCCGCCCACCGACAAGTGATGTGGTGCCCATCCGAATACTGTTCCTAGAAGGCAGTGTTGAACCCGGATCAATCGTTTTGTCATCGAAGACCACAGGTAGAGAGAAAATCCAGCACGACAGCTCCTCCTTTCCCCTGCAGCAGGCAGATATCGTGAGCCACTTGGAATGCACCACTGATGACGCCACAGAGAGCAGCAGGGACCTGGCCAGCGGCCGTTATGGGAGACCCTGATATGCGATGGCTCGATCCAACAGGGCGCTTTCTGGTCTGTCGCACGTGTGATAGCTTTCACTTTGGATATCGACCTGTGCGAATGCTGTTGTGCTTCCGAACACGCGCTTGGCGATGCATGAGCGGTGTCCTAGAGCGCGCTCTTGCAACCGGTCCGGGGCCACCACAGGCGTGGTGACGGATCGTGCGCTCTATGAGGCACCGACTACGAATGAACTAGCAGAGAGACGGAGCCAGACTCTACAGATCTAGGATTTTGTAACAGCGAGAACGATTACGTGAATGCGTTTCCTTGTCCAGTAACCATCAGCAGCAGTGGACATCCATTGCCAGACAGTGACGCCGCAGGCTTCGCAGCTGCCACCGAAACTTCAGCGCAGACTTCCAATGAGCCAAATGACGGGTCCAGGCGCAACTTCAGCCGACAGATCACCTGCGATAGTGAAGATGCGAGCATTGACAGCGAGTCAATACGCAGCAGCAGCCGCACAGGTCAGTTCTGATTGGGGTTGTCCACACTATAACCAGGTTCGCTTGTGCTGCAGGAGCTGGGAGTTGCACGGACGAGTACATTTCAGTAGTGTATCTGATGTATGCAATTGAAGAGCTGACCCAAACATTTCCAAGGCCACATACAGCTCTCCCACTTGATCAATTGGGTTGCTCGAGCAACTGGTAGTCACTGTGTACGAGTTGCAGAGCGACCAAGCGCAGTTCTTCCTCCTGTAAGAGGAGACATACGCAGTGATGCAGCAGTTGCTGACACAGGAAAACGAAGAACGTGTTGAAACAGGAAATGATAGCTTTGACAGTTGAGATAGAAGGTCGAAAATTGAGCCATTTGATTACGCAAGATTCCATTTTGTGCTTATAAGGTTCCGAGATCTCCATTCGACGAACAATGCTTCAGTTGGAACCTGAGTTGGCCAGCTTGTAGGCAGGCATGATAATCTTGGCTAGACTCAACATTACGTGCTTGGATACTATACCTATCCATGCAAGTCAAGACGTCCGCAGATTCCCGATTAATCGATCGGCTTCCTCACCAGTCAGTGCATTTGGGGGAGGGGGGAGGTCATCATCGTGTCGACAATACAATCAAGCGGTTGCATTCAACCGGGTCGCTGCTCAGTACTCGAACGGCGTGTCCAAAAGTACTTTTGCTCTCGACTGTTTCAAGTAGATCAAGTCGTGCGAACACCATCATTGTATCATTCTTCACGCGGCTGTACCAATAGTCCCTGAAGATATAAACTCCCTGGGCGTGCACACATATCCAGTCTCTCGGTCACGTGCATCCTGGGGCTGGTCCGCACAGCACGTATCACGGAGGGTAACGCATCCAGGACCCCACCAGATCTCTGCGTTGGAGCTCAATCGAAGAGCAGAGGCCGAGTTCACTGGATGAATTCAGATCACATTTTCGCACAAAACTGGCGTACAATCGACGTAAGACTCGAACAATTCTTACTGGTGAATGAGTATGGTCCCTTCCTGCAGAAGCGACACCCGGCCAATGCGTATGCTGCAGAATCCGGACGCGCTGCATTTGGATCCGCTTGGTTGCTTCCTGCTCTGGAACGTTTGCGAAGAGCATCGCTCCATCCACGGAAGCTTCCCTCTTCGACCAGCACCGATGGCTGGTCTGATAGACGCACAAACAGCGCAGCCAAGCGCAATCATTCCGTTTGGTCCTTGATCGCTGGTCCAGAAAGCAGCGAGAGTGATTGAGGTGATAACCAATTGTTTTTGGGGTGACTGGACGATGTGGCTCCCAGGACGGCGCATTGTTTCTCTGCAGCTGCACATTGTTTCTCTGCAACTGTTGCTGATCCGTCGGCAACCCATTAACTCAGGGCGATAGGTCGCTCATGCTGCCATTAAAAAACGCGTTTGTCGGTCCATGAGAATCCATAGCAACTGAGAATTGATGGCGTGTGCATCAATGATCTGTCTCAGCGTCTGCCGAGGTTTTTGGCAACCAAGTTGCAATTTGTCGGAGTTGGCGAAATGATTCCACTAGCTGTAGATATCGCGGTTGAAGTGAGAGTAGACGCCATCGTGCACTGGTCAGCCACAAAGGAGTACTGAGTTGTCTGTAATGTCGGACTAAGTCGACAGCGACTACAGAAACTGCGCGCACGGTAGATGATTATATAGCTCAAGCCCAAGCCAAACGCCAAGATTCATCACCAGTACTCATTTTGTGCTCGGAAGTCGTCGTCACCATGAAGACCGATTGGAGCGAGAAATTCACAGACACAAGCAACGCGTCACCGACCTGGAACATGGTGCAGGTGATCGATGTTGCCACGAACAATCTGGAGAGGCAACCATTTCCTTGATTAGACGGGATTCAAGAGCCTTGAACGCAATTGTAGCGATGTTTCGACATTTGTTTAGCCATCAAACCGAGCCATGAGTTTGGTGGGGCATTTGCTTTCAGTGCTTCAAGTTGATCAAGGCCAATTGCTTGAATAGGTCCAAGATGGAGGAAACATTGGTAAATGCATGTTGCATGCATCGTATCGGCTCCTAGTTCACGCGACCATACTTCCGAATGGTGTGTTCTGAGGTATATTCTTCCAAGCGCAGTCGATTGTCTTGAAAAGCTGCAATATACCAACATGGGAGAGCAGTCGACTTGTGTTTCAATGAAGGAACGATTTTTCATCAAGATCTTTATCCAGACGACGGCGACGTTAACGTAGACGCAGTCCTTTCGTTTGCTCATTTGTAACGCTTCAACTTTCACTCATACCGCATCGTTCTTCTCAGAGCCCACGGAGATAGCTGAACGAGTGCAATGCTTCCGGCTTACATGCATCATTAGTGTTTCTGGTGAAGGATCATATCCGTCTATAAACCAGAACGACACCACCACTTAGAATTTGAAAGCGAGCCGCCCGACCTATCATTCCACTGTTCAGAGACCAACAGCAATGTCGATACAACAAACGAACAAGCAATCCGCACCCCACTTTCTGTGGCCATGTCTTCTGACCGCCCGATGCTCGCTGATCCGCTTGACAATCGAAGCATACCACCTGATAGTGATAAAAGCTTCAGGCAGCCAATCGAATATCAAAGAAGCACCAAGCAAGACGTTGGTGGATTCATATCCGACAGCTGACCGGCGTAGATGCGCCATTTCCAGTTGCACGACACAACCCATTGTGAGTTCACGAGTGTTGCCGAAATCGAAACTTCCAGCGGCACTAATAGCGCGACAGAGCGATGGATCGGGCACCAGCACTCATTACTAGCAATTCAATATGGATTTTCAGCCTTTGCATAATGTACTCATCAGCAAATTCATTCATCGACTCCGAATGAGTCAATGATCAGATCTAGATCACCAAGATTGTCGAAGTCGCACACTCCAATAATCACAGTGCTCAACCCCGTGAGTCAAACGGAAGAGCGTTCATGCTTTTCACGAAAACGAGTTGATCGGCTTATTGCCCACCAGACGTCTGGGATGCATCACGTGGTGCGAATCTTGATCAATGGACTGTTTACTCAACCGTCGGACGATGCCTTCTTCAGATTCACGTGCTGTTTAGCTTTGATCACGCTGCTGGCATTGCGATTGCTCTACTTGCGCTGGAACTCAGAATAGGAGCCTCCAAACGAAAGCAGCAGAGCTATCATGCGCGAGCGATACTTGTTCGGATTTCCAATGATGCAGTCAGTGCTCACTATTCACCCGCGTTGGCATGTTGACAATACCCTGTCAACACCAGAGTCCTCAAGTGCACTGGACGAGGAAGAAGCGAGTGCCATAGCGTCGACAAGACTTTATCCACTGGCCAAAACAAGTTATCAGTGCGCGCGTCTGGGATGTGGTCCATCGAAATGAAACCACTGGAGCAAGACCAAGCGGATCCACCAGACGCCATACTCACTGCATGCAATCGAGACTGGCACGAGTCGGCTTCGTTGGTTGCTGATGCCACTTGATACTGTGATCCAGCCGGAGTAGAACCATAGAATACGATCCACTGGCCACATGACAAAATCCGATCGATGACAGCATTCATTAGTCCCAGTAGAGCTTTGTCCCGGGCGCCAACGCCTCTAGCTGGCTTGCGATGTCTCTCGATGCGCAAGGATATCGACCGCCGACGTGCTGGGGCGGCTGCTGCCAATCGCTGCAAAGCCGACGAGTCTTGGCGTTGCTTTGGGTGAGATCACTACAGCGCAATGACATTCGCTATCGTGCGCGCAGCAGCAGCCCCTCGTTCGTCAATTTGCTCAGTCGCCACGCGAGCTGGTCGACAAAGAGCATCATCGCTGGACCAGATGAGGCCGAGGAATGCTATCCTTGAACGCTTCGACCATCTGATCACTTGGCAGCGCAACGTATCAACCACACACGATTGGGCTATGCGGCGCTCTGCTTGCTACTACGAAGGGCGGATCTTGTTTGAGTGGCTGGGGGTTGCTGAGGGGGAGCGCGCTGCCTGGTGCGTTCTGTAGGCCTAGAGCGATCGAGCTGGGCTTGGTCTGAGCTGGCTGGGCTGCACCATCCAGGCGTCGTCGCGCGTCGGTCCAGAGACGGCACGGCATCTGCCTCCTTGCGTTTCTGCCCGATGAAACTTGAGGATCGTTCTAGGTACGAGTGTGGTGTTAAGTTCGGATGAACTTAATAGATTAAATACTACTACTACTAGTTGTTGTTTTGATATTAGCAGTATATTTATTAGTACATACTACTACTAGCCATAATACTACTGCAACTCTTTCAAAACCACTCGCTCGCTCTGTCACGATGGCCATCGACTTTGCCGCCCAGCATTTTCGTGAACCCGGACGTGCTCACTCTGGACGATCAAGGCCGGTTTGTGATCTGACGTGTCTGTACGCGTGCTTTGATGACAAACGGCCAAGGTCCGTGCGATTAAACGCGCGCTTCCTGGAACCACGCACATCTCGCACCGATCGATCCACCACCAGAGTCGATGATGCAAGTTCTGGCTTTCGTCAATGGTAGTAGCAGGTCAACGTCTCGTAGGTCTCCGTGACTCAAGAGCAGACACCTGAAGCTGAATGTGCTTCGAAGTTCTATGGCCGAAAGCTGCCGTCATTATTCGAGCTTCGCTGTCGCTTTTGCAGCCACGGGATGCAGGAAGTGGACGCACCAATACAGGTACAAGCAAGCGTTTGCATGCACTGTCGGTGCTCAAGCCTAATTCCAGTCCCGTTCATTGAGAACACGGAAGCGTCAGCCAGGCTCGACGTTCGATCGCTCTCTTGCGCATTGGCTGGCCGCCGTTCACAGCTTGCGCGACCTGTTGTGCGTTCTTCGGAGCACTGGCATGTGATCGTCCTGACGCCAATGGCCGACATCAATGCTGGAGCGAGCAGAGGATCGCTTTCGCGCCTTGAGTGCTTGTAGGCACCACAGCCTCATGCCTCATCTGATCAACCACAGTGGAGACCGTGAGTGATGGTCAAGAACAACAGGGTCGGGTTCAACGACGACCCGACCCAGGGACCCAAGATACCTGACTGACTTCCATCCGCCATGTTACAAAGCGTCAACACGCAATGCTAATTATTGTAGCGCTTGGTTAATATATAAATAGCCACGACCCAAGCACTGCATTCCCAAGGTTCGGATTGCCGCAGCAATGGCCAGAACACGAGCTCCTTCAAGCTGCAAACAGCACACAACACAATGACCACCCGCATGTCTCGCACTGTCAGGACGTAAGACATTCCGTGATAGTTTGCTATAGGTTCGGAGCGGTCGTGCTCTCATGGGAAAAAAGCTCACGCATAGTCTTCCAGTACAACGCGTGCGTGGCGCTGTTGGCGGATCCACTGGCTTCTTCCTTGCGCGGAGACCGCTTGTCTGTCTCTCGCAACAATTGGTTGTTGTTGTCGCTGAGCTTCGGGTTGTCCAAAGCCATGGCCTCGGCTGCTGTCATCGGATTCAGGATCCGTCCAAGTCCGTGTGGTATCTGAATCCATTGGCGCCAAGTCATTGGTCAGTGACCTGTCAAGGCCGATCTAGCGCACACAGCATTCTACGTACCTCGGAGATCGAAGGCGGTCTTGCGATGGTAACGTCATGGTTGCCGCCAGCAGAGCTTGACGAGGCGACTCGCGTTTCAGACGCCGGTTGATGCCAGAAGCTCGTAGATCTCTCGTCTGAATGGACGTGGCTCTTCACAATCGCTGGGCTCTCTGTGCAATAGGCGTATCGGAGATTCAACTCTGCCATCTCTGTCCTTCGCGCGGCAGCTGCCTGCTGCAAGAACAGCCGCATTTGCGCTGGGCGCTTGCTTTCCTCGCTACACAGCTCGGACAGATCTCCGCTATGCTGATACATGATGCGACTTCTCGAGGGGCTGATGATGTGCGTCGTCATTCGGTGTGCGCGCGTGCGCTTCTTGTGGACCTCCCACGCTCGTACGCGGAAGCACGCGTTCATGGTCACGGGCTTGGGCCTCTTGCCGCCCTGGGCGGCGAAGCTCTCGGCGCACACGCGGCAGATGATGAATCGCCCTTGCCGATCCACCGAGAGCGCGTCAGCGTCGGCGTAGATGCTGGTCGGCCACGCCACAGCCTTGGCGGGAGCCATAGCCTCGACCAAGACGAGATCCCGGACTGAGAACATAATTTCTACCCTCGCTGGCCGAATGACAAGCATTTCGACCAATCAATGGCGGATTCGGTTGCGAACACATAGAAATGCGAGCAATCTGCTGTTGGTTTATAGTCAATTCATTTGACACAAATGGTCGATTCAGGCTTCGGACGGACTGACAGTAAAACTGCCTTCCATAAACTGTCCTATAGACGCATGAATGGCGAACAGAGCCGCGCCCATAAACGGCTTGGCCCCAAGCTGAACCGGAAGATGCTTCTGCGCCAGGAGCAGATGGAATCGCCAGACGGCACTCTGCCTCATGGCTCCTCCGCCATCAGGCACTGGCTACAGTAACTCCCGCCACACGCAAAAGATGCAGTTGTGACTTTCACGCCACGCAAGGAAGGCATCGCCAATGCGCAGACACCCGCGCCATAGATAGAATGGCCGGACGACCAGTTTCCCTGGTATGAGCTCACGAATCCTATTTCGGTGTTTCCCTGGCATCTTCTTACCTGCTTTTGATATTTTTCAGCCACGAAATATAACCTCCCGCCAATCTAACCAACCTACCTTGTTTTGCGACACAGACTCCAGAAAAACACCTTGTTCTCGAATATTCATAACAATATCTCGATTTTCCCCTCAAAATCGCAGTTATACCGCATGACTACATCTGATTGGCCAATGGTCCTGCTGGTCAGTCTAATTGAGGTCACTCTGAAGCAGATTCGGGACGGAGACAACCACAACGCCCACAACCGCCAGGCGCTGCGAGACGTCGTGCTTCTGCTTCTGCGTGTGGCTCGCTCACTACAGCCCTAACAGCTAAAAGTCCATGGCCCCGCCCAAGGCTGACGGCTGGCCCGCGTACATCTTCAATGATCCGGACGTGCTCACGCTGGACGAGCGCGGGCGGTTCATCATTTGCCACGTCTGCGCCGAGTACTACGCCGCGTGTGGTGGCAAGAAACCCAAGCCTGTCACGCTCAACGGCTGCTACCGCACGCGCGCCTGGGAAGTGCACAAGCAGCGCACGCGTGCGCACTACACGCGGTGGAGAGGTCGCGGCACGGTCGCCACGCGCGCGCCAGTCTCCCCAGCTGGAACAGCAGCGGCAGCTAGCGACTCATTTGCCACGATGCTGGATCGACGGCCCTGCGCAGCTCCTCCCTTGATGGATCACGACGAGTTTAGCAATGCTGCGTCTCCATCGGCACGCGGCAGCTTCGATAAACCACCACCGAACGATAGACGACGACGATCAGTCAGCCCCCCACCTGCCACGCGTTGGCCTGCGCCGATCACAACGTGGCGACCGCATCACGCGGCCGTGCCAGCTGCGTCGTCGTTCTCGCGGGGCTGCGAACGCGCCTACGTACACAAGTCCAGCGCGTTGTGCACGCAGCTGCCGAGGTCACCGCGGTTGACGGCGCGCTCGATGAAGTCGACGCTCGTGTTCCCGCTCGTGCGCAGGCCGTCGGAGCTGCGCAGCTGGAGCGACTTTGATCCGGCTTGGTGTGAGACTGCGTCCGGCTACGACTGGCGCAGGCGGTCACAAAGCTGGACCTCGACAGTTGGCTACGCTCAGCGCTCGAGGAGCAAGACATCAACCCCTCCATTCGCCAGTAGAGCGAGCGGGGAGGCGCAGAAGGCGGCGCCGTACTTCGTGCCCGAGGAGCTACGTTGAGGGCAGAAAATATCGCTTTGTATTTATCCCCAGCTACTACCTGCAGACTCCCCCTCCATTCAACAGAACCCCCAAGTGATTCGAAACTGAAACAGTTCCTTCTCGTGTCAGTGATTCACCGCACTCACGCGGCCTTCTCCTTTGGAATCTGTTAGAGGCGCATCAGGCCACGAGACTGCAATGGTGGGATGCCATTTGCCAGTCCAGTTACGCAATTGCTGATGCTAATAACGTCGATTTTGGAATCACATTATGCTATGTGGACCATGACGCCATCGTAGCGCTGGTGCTTGCTTGATTGTAGCGCTCGCAGTGCTGAGTCGGGATCAATGGCAGCAGCAGCTGAACCACAAGTCTGCTCTAAGAGAGAACGGGCTGCAACGTACGTCAGAAACACGGATTGATTTTGACGAGAAGCATCTGCTCAGGAATTTGGTGCTGGGTTCTGTCTTCCAATAATGTCAAACGACACCTAAACAGCTACACCCTGAGAGCGACCATAGAGCTGTTTAGATGTGCCCAGAACGGCTCTCGCATCCGTTGCCATGAAACCAGGCGATAGGAAACCTTGCGATCGATGCTGACCCACAACCCATGGCGTGTGTTCCTAATGCTTTCTGCCCATTGAGGCACTGAACGAGAACGCGAAAGCTCCACTTTCCGGTAGTCTCACTCGTTCACCAATTCGTTTTTCTCGTTACATTCGCTGGATCAGGTTGTGGTCACTGCAGCATCGGCTCAAAATGGAGAAGCGTTGTAACCAGCCTTCCATGCGGACAGGCATATCAATGGACACACCTCACAAGATAAATCGAATCGGAAAAGAAACAATTCCGCGATCGCATTTTCTATCGTCATCATGCGAGATGACGTGGTTTGCATGCACTCTTGGGCCTTCAAATCACATTGGTTCGTAGGATCCATTATCTCCAGAGATATGGACTCAAACGGGTCGCATGGGATTACATCCTGTGACCGGATCACGATTCAGCACCAAAAAAGGCGCTGCCCCTACAGGTGCCTTGTCTGTTCGCCAGCGTCTTCGCGATCGGTCGCATTGTTATAACGCCACCGCCTTCACCATGGCTGAGACTGACAGCCAACTGGGCCGTGCGCACACAAATATCCCAATCGTACTGAATGACCCTGACACTATGTACGGCCATGAGCAGAGTACACTAGGCGCATATGAGTTCGTGGACGCGGACGCATGCGTTGGCTGCTCATTGTCTCAATAAAGACAAGAAAAAAAGCAAAAACAGACGGCATCGACCTGCGCAAAGACAAATTCGACAGCAACGCCTGCACTGTCCACCCACCTTCGCACTAGCAAATAGTTGGAGCTGCTCGTTAGCACACTCTACTGATCTCGTCTGTGCTCCATCACGACCGTTTATCTCAAACACTGGCTATTGTTTGGTTGCTCAATTAGTAGGAGGAGATCCCAAGCATAAAAATTCGTCCAGGCACGTCGCAAAGATTTTCCATCATCGCACCTTCACTTCCCGAACAGCAAACGTAGGTCCAGCCCATAGGCATTATCGTTTTGGCGCGAAACCATGGCCATCAGCTGGATCTGCTAGCTGGACAAAACGAAATTGCCGCCAACAACAATTGCGGCTGGACAAATATATCCGAATCCTTTTATTCCAATCACTGCGAGCATAACAGTCGCTTCTCCCCATTGATTGTGTAACAGCAACCACCGTCAAGCACGCGCAATCTTCAACCACTTCAACGTGTTAACATAGTCACTCTCATTAAAAGTCAAACGCTTAGCACATAAACCAGCGAGATGCTGGTTTCGAATGTGCACGCCAATGCTATTGAAAGCACAACGCCCAACGCAACAACATTAACTCTTGCCATATTGGTTCAGTTTACGAGGCAAGCTCCCACACGTGACTGAGCTGTAATCGTCGAGCCAGATTTCTGCTTCTTCTTCACCATTGACATGCTTTTTGAGTTTCCGCCGCTTGTCACAGTCGTGAGAAAGACGTCAATAAATCTGAGCCAGATCAGTCTAGAGGATCAAATCGTGATGTTTGATCTATAATCAATTGCCTTGCGGCTAAGATACATGTCAATTGCGCTTATCTACTTGTCGTCAAGCACATGGAATTCCTGTCAAGCCCAGCTTGGTTGTTTGCGTGAAAACCTCCTTTCTCTTGGGCTGAGCGTCCGTCCTTGTGAGAGAAAAATAGATCATACCTATCCAAATTAGTGGCTTTAAAGAATCGGACAGCAGCCCGACAAAGGGATTTCATAGTCACGACGAGCCCATCAATGCCCAATGGAGTCAATTTCAAAACTGGCGCACAACCACAAGGTATTAATTTCTTCTTGAAATCATTTGGCTACATATGCCACAGTGTGAAGCGCAACGAATGAGTCTTCGTTGGTCTGAACAAACAAATATTCGAATGTCTCGGCACGAACACTGGAAGGCATCCGCATCCGACACTAAAGCCATTGACACCAATCTCACTTAAATATTGCCTAGGTACATGAGCGTTCTGGTATCGATATCAATCCAATAAATAACAAGCAACCAATGAACACGACGCGCTCCTCATGATGCCGCCACTCCACACTAAATGGCGGTGTTTTCTTCCAACGCACGCGCCATCTCCAAATGTTGGTAATGTGATATCGTCCACTGCTTGGGTGGATCCAAGTCGTGGGTCAAACGCGTGTGTCGGCGGGTCGGGATTCTCGACGCCACCGCGCTCGACCGCATCATTGCCATTCTCCGCACTAGTGCGAACGGCAGGATCGTTCTTGACCGTTTC
>JAADVF010000544.1:0-20252 GCA_023334555.1 Elongisporangium undulatum
TCCAGGAGGTCATGGAGTCGTACGAAGTCACGATCGAGGGCAAGACGTACCCTGTCAAGTGCATGCGCAATCTCAACGGCCTCTCGATTGCTCCGTACCAGATCCACGGCGGCAAGAGCGTGCCAGTTGTGAAGACCGGCGACGACACTAAGATGGAGGAAGGCGAGATCTTCGCCATCGAAACCTTTGGCACCACAGGTCGTGGAGTAGCGATGGAGGATCTGGAATGCTCGCACTACGCCAAGGCGGTCAATGCTCCGCATGTGCCGCTGCGTTTACCACGGGCCAAGAAGCTGCTGAGCCACATCTCGCGTACCTTTGGCACGCTCACATTCTGTCGGCGCTGGCTGGAACGTGAAGACGGTGGATCGACGTTCATCAACCCCAGGGGCGCCAAGCAGGAGAAATACCTCATGGCGCTCAAGAACCTGGTCGACACGGGCATTGTCACGGCGTACCCGCCTCTGGTCGACATCAAGGGGAGTTACTCGGCGCAATTCGAGCACACGTTCATCCTGCGTCCTACGTGTAAGGAGGTGCTTTCGCGTGGCGATGACTACTAGTCAAGAGCTCGTTACCCGCTACTGCTGCTCTCTCTAATCCGCGTCAATAGCTGCTGTTTTTCTCGAATCGCCTGGGCGTATTTGTACTTGAGATCGTCAGTCTCGGCATGAAAGGGTTGCTCAGCTTTGTCAAAGACAAGGCCTCAGTTATCCAGCCACCTTCGGTCAACCTTAAAGTAAACTACTCCGTATTTGAGGTGGTCCACCCTAAAAAGTGAGCGAACGGTATACCCCGGTTTTGTCGGGTTTGATTTGGGTCCAGTATTCGCTTCCCCTCTGATTTTCGAAGCTGGGCGATGGCGGGCGCAGTGGACGACGACGAGAGCAAGCTGCAGGTAAGAGCGCGTGCAGCACCACCAAGCAGCAGTCGGTCGTATCACATGCCTGCTAACTCGTTGCGTGGATCTGTGTAGGACGCGGCGCCGCAGGAGCAGGAGCCGCTGCTCAAGTACGAGCGCGTGGGCGGCCACTTCCATGCGATCTTTAAGGACGACTCCATGAGCTGCATCGCTCTGCACGTCAACTTCGTGTGTGTGGGCACGTACAACGGCAACGTGCTGCTGCTGGAGCTGAACGGCAAGTTCATCCGCCGGCTGCACCAGCACTACAAGAAAGTCAACGACGTCTGCATCGATGAGACCGGCCAGGTGCGTAATCGTGGCGTCCAGTCCAATGGACGAAGAAGGATCTCTCTGACCTTCTAGTGTCTGTCTGAGTGTAGTACATTGCATCATGCTCGGACGACGGCACAGTGGCAGTGTACACGCTGTTCCCGTCCGCCTCGCCTTCGAAAGCAGGCACTGCGCCTGGACCTGGAAGTGGCGCCATGATGAATGGCAATCTGCCGGCCGCGCATGTATCGGTCTCCAGCACGGGCGGCGAAGTGAACATCTACAACTACTTCAGCGCGATCTACACTGTGCAGCTGGAAGACCGGTACGCACTGAAGCGCGAGCGCTGCTTTGCCTGCGGCGGCATCACCGGGCAGTTGATTCTCAACAAGAAGGGATGGATCATCGACAAGGAGACCACAGTGCATGAGGGTGAAGGCCCCGTGCACGCCATCCGCTGGAAGGAGGGGCTCGTGGCCTGGGCCAACGACTGGGGCGTCAAGGTCTATGACACGGACCGCGACCAGCGGGTCACGTACATTGAGCGGCCGCCCAATTGCCCGCCCATGGAGCTCTGTCGCTGTCATCTGGAATGGCAATCCAGCTCGGTTCTGCTGGTCGCCTGGGCGCATACGTTGCGCGTTGTCTCCTTCCGCAAGGCCACGCCGTCATCGCCAACCTCTGCGACGGCGTCGGCCAATGAATTGTTACCAGGCGCCGTGATCGCTGAGGTCGTGACGCTGCTTTCGTTCGACTTCTTCGTGGCCGGCATCAGTCCATGGAGCACCACGGCTGTGTGTATCCTGGCCTTCCGCCCTCCGGGGTCGTCCATGCCGCAAAGCTCCAAGGAGCAACGATCCGTCGAAGGCGAGGGCGAGAATGTCGAGATGCCGTTTCCAGAGGTGCACGTGGTTGGATTGGACGGCAAGCAGGTCTCGGCCGATATCCTGAACCTCAAGGGCTACCAGCACCTGCGCGCCTCGGACTACAAAATGCCAAGTCTGCAATACACGAGTGCGCACCAGGTTCTCCAGGGCGGTAGCTTTGTTGACAGCCCAGTTCCGTCCATCTACGATGCCGGGTACGGCCGTCTCGCGTACCTGTGTACGCCAAAGGATGTGGTCATCTGTCGTTTGCGTGACGTGGACGATCGCGTGCAGTGGGCCGTGTCGCGGAAGCAGTATTCAAAGGCGCTGGAGGTTGCTCTGAAGGACCCAGCGTCGCTGCGTAAGCACACGTTGGCCGAGCTTATGGAGTACTATCTGGGTGAACTGATGAAGCAAAAGCAGTTCAAGAAGGCTGCGGAGGAGATCCGTCGACTGTTTGTTGGTGATGACTACGCTGCGTTGTGGGAGAAGTACGTCTACGTGTTTTCCCAGCGTGGCCAATTGAGCGCGATCGCCAAGTACATTCCGACCACGAGCCCACGCCTTCCTGCGGTGCAGTATGAGATGGTGCTGAAGCATTTCCTGGACTCGGATCCTGGCCAGCTGCTGGAGATCATTCGGAAATGGCCCAAGCCTCGGCATCAAGATGTCACGCGCCCAGACACGGCTGCACCGGAGTACACGGAGACCGCGTTTGTGTTTGAACCGCTTTACGATGCGCAGGCCTGGATCAACCAGCTGGAAGCTGTGGTGCGTCGCCGTCGTATCGCTGAAGCGGAATCTGAAAAGATCAGCATCGAGACCTCTTACGTCATGGAAGCTCTGGCCGAATTGTACACGGCCACGGAGCAATATGACCACGCGCTGCGCATTTACTTGAGCCAGGGCGCGTTCTGCACCAACAAGGACCACGCGTTTAAGCTCATCACTGAGCACCAGCTGTGGTCGCTCGTACAGAACAAGGTGGTGAATCTGATGCAGATCGATCGCGCGAGCGCTGTGCGCATGCTCGTAAACCAGACGGAGCAACTCAAGATCCTGGACGTGGTCAAGCAAATGCAGGACGACCGCGAACTGCTGCACGATTACCTGCATGAGCTATTTGTGCACCGCTTGAGCGAGTACAATACCGAGATGTACGCGTCGCTGCACGAAATGCAAGTCGCGCTCTACGCTGAATTCGCGCCGTCCTATTTATTAAAGTTCCTGCAGACCAGCAACTTCGTGCCGCTGGAAAAGGTTTGTTGTTGCTCACTCATTAAGTTGCTGCGTGCACAAGGGCTGACTCTTGCTACTTTTTGTAGGCGTACACGTACTGTAGTGATCGCACTCCGCCTTTGTGGGACGCCATGATCTACATTCTGGGACGCATGGGCCAGCACAAGAAGGCCTTGGACCTCATTCTGACCCAAATGAGAGATATCAACCACGCCATCCAGTTCGTTCAGGTGAGATGCGATTGAACGAAGAACACGTCACCAGCAAGCACTGACCCACGTGTTGTTCTTGTGACTACACAGGAAAATGATGAGAACCTGTGGGATTACCTCATTGACCTGAGCCTCACCAGCAAAGAGAACGTTCAGGAGCTGCTCACGTTCGCAGCCGAGCACAAGATTGATCCTGTGAAGCTGATTCGCAAGGTATACATTGTCAAGCGATCCCTGTTTCTCGTTTCGAATATGGTTCCCACTCACTGAATGACCGGCTTTTGAACTGTGTAGATCCCAGAGAACATGGAGATTGACCAGCTGAAGGAAAGACTCATCGCGATCATCTCCAACTATCGCATCCAGGTATTAATCCTCTGGTCCCCAGACCCCCTGTATGGCTTGAGAACTCACGATTTCTCCGTGTTGTTGTTCCATAGCAAAACCTGTGCCAGGGAAGCAGTCGCGTGTTCGAGAGCGATCGTGTGCAGCTGTTGCAACGCCAGGTCACTGCGCACAAGAAGGCTCGTCGTGTGACAGCCAAGACGCAGTGCCTCATCTGCCAGGAAGTGCTGCGTGCCCCGGCTTCAGGCAAGGAGAACGTGCACGTGTGCGTGTTTGAGTGCGGCCACTGCTACCACCTGCCGTGCTTGGAAGAGAAGACGCGCATGTGGAAGCGTTCGGATTTGTCCGATGGTGCCGATCTGCGCTCGACGCTCGGATGCTTTGTCTGCGACCACAGCACGCGCACGTTCGCGCGGACCGGCGGTGCGAACAGCATGCCGCCACCGGAGGCTACCGGCTTTGCTGCGCAGCCGCCCATGGCACGCGGCGTGTCGGAGAACCAGCTTCAGCGGGCCAAGGACAAGCTGACATACCTCATGGCCCCATGAGCGTAATGGAACAAGAGTTGGCGAAATCTTGAGTAATGCTGGAGGTCTGTAAGTCGTTGTTGAAGGGGGTGCTACCTGTCTGTTGGTCCCTGTTTGTCGCCGTCGGAAGGCTCCTGTATCTGCCTGAGGAGGGAAACCTGATCAAAGAGAGGCGCGGCGCCAAGAAAGCGGGAAGTGGCCTATATATAATGGAAGGTTGTTTACCAAAGGCATCGCAGTCCCCAAATTTCGCATGCTATTACATTAATCGCAGGCACAGTTTGTGTCCAAGGAAGAAGACAAGCAGGCGCCGTTGATCCGTCCTCGACTGGCGAGTGCCAGTCGATTTGTTGTTCCGATTTCACTCAGCAACCATCGAGTTGACGATGCATTTATTCGTCATCCTCTTCGGCACCGCCGTTGGCGGCAGCGGCGCGCTGGGCAGCACGACGACGAGCGACACGGCCCTGTAGGTTGGAAAAGACCAGGGGAGAAAGCGTTAGAACGACCTGTTTGCTGTGCCTGTGGTTGAAAATCTCAGGGGGGATAACGCACCGGACGGCCCTGGCCGTAAGGCGAGGTGACGGCGAAGTCAATGTGCTTTTCCGAGTCCAGGCGGACCATGAAGGACGGGACATCGACAAGCTGCTTGCCGACACGGATGTGGCGCTGCTTGATGAGCACGCGGGCGTGGTGCACCGACTTGGCAAGGCCCTGCTTGAAGACCTTGGTCTGGAGGCGGCGTTCGAGCAGCTTCTGCACGTTCAGGCGCAGAACGAAATCCAGCTCGTTCTCGTCCTCCGACAGAAGGCCGTAACGCTTGAGGCGACGCAGGAGCGCGGCACCTTCGAAGAGGCGCTTAGGGTCCTTGGCATCGAGCGTCAGGAGCTCACGGGCAGCCTTGCGGAGCTTCGAGAGCGCGAACTGCACACGCCAAATCTCACGCTTGCAACGGAGACCGTACTCGCCGAGCAGCTTAAGCTCCTGGTCGAGACGCTCCTTCTCGAACGCGCGCGAGGGCGTACGGTAGGTCTTACGGTAGTTGCGATGACGCGAAATCTTCGGCATTTTGGCTGAGGTTTATGCGAATGCGGCGGGAGTGAGCGATCGGCGCCAAGCTGCAGCGCTCCCCAATGCTTCGCCACCAGCCAACCACCAATGCAAACAGCCAATCAAATACAAGACCTCATTTTAGCCAATGACCAGACTCCCGGAACCCTAGACGATCAGAGGCCGCCAAAATGGGGGACAAGCGTGGGTCGGGTCCGATCTTGTCAGGCGGGTTAGGTCCACAGACCCATTTGGCCGTGTGATCCCGATAAAGTACGAATACAAACTCAGATCAGGGCTTTGCGGCGGTTCAATCGGGGTCCACTGAACCGGTTAATCCTCGGCCCCCCTCCGTTCTCGTTTGGCTCGGGCGTGGGTCCGGAAGGGGGGCGGGCTGCCTTGGCTGGCTGGCGGGCCAAGTGTGTTTGGGACGAGAAGCTCACCGGAAGCAACATGGAGCAGGGCAAGCAGGCGATGGAGAACATGAAGAAGATCAAGATCCCGCAGGGCAGCGGCCCGGCCGGCGCGCTGGCCAAGTTCCTGGTCTTCACGGGTGCTGCCGGCTACGGCATCTACCACTCGATTTACAACGTGCCGGCTGGTCACCGTGCTGTGGTCTACAGCCGTATCGACGGCGTGGGCAAGGCCGTCTCGGAGCAGGGCACGCACTTCGTGATCCCGTGGCTCCAGCGCCCGATCATCTTTGATGTGCGCACGCGCCCTCGCACGTACGCCTCGCTCACGGGCACCAAGGACCTGCAGATGATCAACATCTCGATCCGTGTGCTGTCCAAGCCGGACCGTAGCCGTCTGCAGTGGATCTACACGCACCTCGGCCTTGGTACGATACGTACAGAGAGCCGGTCGTCAATGGCTACCTTTTGCTGATCATGTGTCCATTGCAACAGACTATGATGAGAAGGTGCTGCCTTCGATTGTCAACGAAGTTGCCAAGCAGGTCGTGGCCCAGTACACGGCTGCTGAGCTGATCTTCCAGCGTGAGCACGTCAGTCGCGCCATCGCCAACCTCCTGGTACGTTTGCACAGGTCGCAGGTAGCAGCAGGGTCGCAGCTTTGAGGCTCACGAACGTCATCACTGTAGAAACAACGTGGTGACCGCTTCGCCATCATGTTCGAGGATATCTCGATCATCCACTTGGCTTTCGGCCAGGAATACACGGCTGCTATTGAAGCCAAGCAAGTTGGTACGTGACGTAGTGCTATCTCTCTCTATCCCTTCGGGGTATCTGGAGTGCCAGGCGCTCACTCTCTACTCTTCACATTACAGCCCAGCAGGACGCCGAACGTGCCCGCTTCGTCGTGGAGCGCGCTCTCCAGGAGAAGAAGAGTACCGTTATTCGCGCGCAGGGTGTGTCCAAGTCAGCCGAGCTTGTCGGTGAGGCCATCAACAACAACCCGGCCTTCGTGCAGCTGCGTCGTCTGGACGCCGCCAAGGAAATCGCCACGGTGATCTCCCGATCGGCCAACAAGGTCTACCTGAACTCGGACTCGCTGCTGCTGAACCTGCTGCACGACTCGACCCAGAAGTACGTTGTCGTACAGCTTGCGTCCTGCGTGTGTATTGGCCTCTTCACTAACGCCCTCTCTCTCTCTCTCTGTAGCCTTGGTGCGAAGAAGTAAACTCTCGTTGGATGGCGCCTTTTGATTCGCACTGGATGCATCTGTGTGCATCCTGCTGCCCTTGGAAAACCACCCTCAAGGGATACAAAAAAAGAATCCACAGTTTTCAATCTTCTTTTTTCTTTTATTGTTGTTTGCACATTCGAGAACCGGTCCGAGTTCCGGAGCGAACCGAACTCTGGACCGCGTATCCTGCTGCTCCGCTGGGGTACGCTCTAGAAGGCCCGCCATTGAATTCCGTGGGCGAGCGTGCGTGTCGCTTGTCCCAATTGCCGCCCGAGCAGCTCCGCTTCCCCCTTCGATCTCCATCTCTCCGCGACCATGAGCAGCGAGAACAACAGCTGGGACTCCAACGACCGGTGGCAGGATAAGTACGACGCCGACGCCACGCGCGGCCTCGAGCTGCCTGTGCTGCCCACCTTCCCCTCGGGCAGCATCGACCTCGGCTCGATCGCGCCCGTGTTCGGCGTGGCCGGCTACGATGACGACGCGGCCGACTACCTGGACTACAACAAGGCCGGCCGTCCGTTCATGGAGCAGCTGAGCGGCACCTGCGGCTCGGCCTACTTCACGGGCATCATCGGCGGCGGCACCATTGGCGCTGCGCAGGGCTTTGTCCGCTCGCCCAGCACCAAGTTTAAGATCCGCATGAACGCGCTCATGAACGGAGCTGCTCTGCGCGGATCCAAGGCCGGCAACGCGCTCGGCTGTCTAGGTGAGTGCATCTATCTCTGCGGCTCCATCGCGGTATAGAATGCAAGTGTGTTGATGTTGGTATGCCTTGTAGCGATCATGTACAAGGCGTTTGAGTACGCTGGCGACACTGCGGAGCTGGAGAACATTGTCAAGTTTGACCAGATCACGCCCATCCTGGCCTCGGCCGCCACCGGCGTCCTGTACAAGTCCACGGGTACGGTTGTTGCTCTTTAGGCTGTTGTGAGTTAGGAAGCTCATGCAAACTGTGATCTGTTGTGTAGCTGGCCCCAAGGCCATGGTGCTTGCTGGCGCTCTTGGCGCTGGTCTCATGAGCATCGTGCAGTTCGGCGTTAAGCCGTTCTACCCGCAGCTTTAGATATCCCGTTGCGCTTGAAGATACGAGCGATGAGCTCCTTGATGCGCTTTAATTTCCGCGTCCTTCCGCCATGGATTGACAGCAAGCGCACAGCGTAATAGCTCAAGCTCACGCAGCCAAGACGACAGAACACGTAGACGAGAACGATGTAGAGCAGCAGGCGGAAATCGATTTGCTAGATGCCGGTTGTAGGAGGAGGAAGAAGGAAAGGCTCCCAATGCATATTGGTCTGTAAGTTAGTAATACAAAAAAGGTTACGAAAATGCTACACTCAGGTAATGTAACCCTTCCTCTAGTACCGTATTAATTTTGTATACGAATAATGATTTTCACCTCCGACAATCCATGTATCCACCACTCTATCGAACGGGTACATGTTTGGGAGGTAAACCTGTGAAACCGCATGCTTCGCGCCTCATTCAAAAGCCCCAGCAAGTGGCAGATATGCAGCCCACCAGCTACGCGCAGGAGCTGAAGGCGCTCAAGTCGGAGCTGCGGCACACACTGGCGCGATGGGAGAGTCCTACGACTCTCAGTGCGGTGCCCGGCTCCGTATTCTCCACACCATGCGATCAGAGCACAGGAACTACTAGCTCAGCGGCATCGCAGTCTCCGCCGAGAACGCCTGCGACGTGGTCGTCCAGCTCGACGCGCACGATGCCCAACAGCGCTGATCGCGCTACTATCAACGCAAGCAGACCGGAACGTCCTCTTTCGGCGTTAAGTGCGCAGCAGATGATGCAGGAATTGGCGCAGGCCGCCCAGCGGCGGCGAGAACTGGAGCAGCAATTGGCCAAAGACATGAAGCAGGACGAAGTGAGGCGACAAGGAGAGCTCCGCAATCGGCAGCGGCAGCAGCGAAGTGTCTGGCAGGACGCAATCCTGGCCTTGCAGCGGCAGCGGAAAGAGATCCTGCGCCAGATAGAGCAGGAGACCGAAGCGAGTCGGCAGCAGGAGACCGAAGCGAGTCGGCAGTCGTCGCCGCCCAATTCTCCGCCAAAGCCCGCATCGCAGGATCCCAGCTCTACCATGGGCTCATTCGCTCTTCCATCTCGTGCTCCGACTTCAGATCCGTCAAGCGCATCAATTATTGCTGCGAATCACGCGCTGCGAGGCAGAGTATCGCATCAGCCGACTGCCGAAGACCAGCAGTTCTCGATCGAAGGCGTTGTGACGCTGGAGCCTCTGGCATCGAACCAGGCTCACCAGCGACCGCCAGTTCCACGCAATGCGGCCTATGGAATGCCTCAATCCAACCAAGTGGCAGTGTCACCACCCATGCCAACCAAGATGCACGATACGCTCAACGAGGTCTTCTCCATCCAGCTTCAGTTCGCCGAGACGATGCTCAAGCTGGAAAAGTCGGTGCAAATGCGCGAGCAGCTTCTGAATCATCACCATTCAGGTCAGAGCAGACGTCACATTAGAGCCGGGGCTCGCCGCAGACCGCGACCGGGAACGTATGCGGAAGGCAGTCGGAGATACTTGGCTGGTGTCGCAGAGGATCTTGAGCTGGATAGCGAAAGCAACAGTGATCTAGACTACCTTAGCAGTTCCAGCGCGAGCTTGGACGCCTCGCTGATTCGAGCACGGCACGAGGATATGACTGCCGTCTACAGCAACCAGTCGCATGTAGCTCCAGCCACTCCACCATCGAGCAGCACGGCCTCGTCGCCTCCCCACACTGGCAGCTCCAATGCAACAACGACCGGGTCTTCCCATGCCGGAATATCTCCAGAAGACAACGCGAACAACAAGACACCGTCCAAGAAACTCGCACATGGAGATGCCAAGACGGAGGCCGAGATGGACCCTGCAACGAAGCAGGTCCGCTTCGAGTACTCGACGCCTGTGATCGCCAAGAAGTTCACGTTCGAGAACCAGTCGGACGACGAGGAGAGTATCCTCAGCTTCCTCGACGGCTCCAGCGTCTCCAGCAGCGAGCTGAGCGATCCGTCCTTTGTGCGCGCATTTGAGAAGTTCCGCAGCGATCTGCGAACGGCCAAGTCGTTCCTGTTTGCAGCAGCTGCCGAACCGGGATCACCTCCACTTGCGACCGCTCGAACGCTGTTCACCTGCGACGAGGATGTCGAAGACGACGACGAAGAGGACGAAGTAAAACACGAGGAGCCTCCAGCTGCGCCTGTGAAAGCTCGTGGAACGCCAGCATGGAAGCAGCAGCAGGCGAGTCGTCCCCAAGCATTGTCAGCTCAAGAAACGGTCTCTGCTGCTTCAGAAAATACACCGCAACAGGCCGAATCAGAGCTGCTCGACGCCACGGAACTCATGGAGCTTCGTCGCCAGCTCTGTCTTGACATTCAGGCTGAGAGCGCGCATCTTCTGCTCAGCTTTGGCTCCACGAACGCGCCTCAACGCGACCGGATCAAGAGCACGCTCATGGCGCTTCGGGCACAGTTACAAACCGTGGATACGCAACTGAGCCAAATGAACACTTAACTGACGCGATGCATGCGAAAGTTTCCGTTAAGGATACGATTTACCCCCTTTTGCCTCCATTTTGGTTATTTAGCACTTGACCGATCCCAGAAGTATGTCTTGGTGCACGATCGAATCGGATCCAGGTACTTGCCTGCGCGCGCGCTCTCTCTGTCGCTGTCCTCTGTATGAGAACGCAGAGGCGTCGACTATGGTTCACTGACCTCTCTCCGTGTGCTTGCTTCGCGATTAATAGGCGTGTTCACGTCGCTGATTGAAGACATCGGCGTCAAGGGCGTAGAGGTCGACGAGCTGTACTCGCTGGACGCGGACCAGTTCACGGAGCTCTCGCCCGTGTACGGGCTCGTGTTCCTGTTCAAGTATGAGGCCACGCACGGCGAACAGCGTGCGCACAGCGCTGTGGCCGACGAGCCCGGCCTGTTCTTCGCCAAGCAGGTCATCAGCAACGCCTGCGCCACGCAGGCAATCCTGTCGATCCTCATGAATCGCGCCGAGCTCGAGCTGGGCGAGACGCTCGGCGAGTTCAAGGCGTTCACGAGCGACTTTCCGTCGGACCTCAAGGGCCTCGCGATCTCCAACAGCGACAAGATCCGTCTGGCGCACAACTCGTTCTCGCGCGCCGAGCCTTTCGTGATGGACGAGCGCAAGGCCACGGGTGACGACGACGTGTACCACTTCGTGGCCTACGTACCGTTTAACGGCAAGGTCTACGAGCTGGACGGCCTGCAGGAAGGCCCGATCTGTCTGGGCGAGATCCCGGCCGAGAGCGCCTACGCGGACCCGTGGCTGCAGGTCGCGTGCCCCGTGATCCAGGCGCGCATCGAGAAGTACGCGTCGTCCGAGATCCGCTTCAACCTGCTGGCGCTCATTCGCAACCGCATGCAGGTGCTGGAGTCCCGCATGGGCGCACTGTTGGAGCAAGACGAGCAGACGCCCGAGAGCGAGCAGGCTGTGGCCCAGCTCCAGAACGCCATCGCCAGCGAGATGGACAAGCGGAAAAACTGGGCGCTCGAGAACGCGCGGCGCAAGCACAACTACATCCCGTTCATCGTGCAACTGCTCAAGACGCTGGCGCAGAAGAAGCAGCTAGAGCCGCTGATCAAGCAGCAGCTCGAGAGCGCAGCTAGCAGCGCCACTACTGCGGCCAAGGCCACGCAATGATAATGACAATGGAAGAGGTATGCATGCATTTGAGCTCAAGAAGAAGAAGGCCGCGGATTTCCTTGTTCTATGGACGTTTAAAGAAGTAGGAGGAGACACGCATGGCCCGCACATGCCCGGCCGAGAGCCTGCTGGCGCTCAGGATCGGCGTCTCTTGGGGTCTTCATGCGGGGCTGTCCATATTCGGGGGCATTTTGCTGGTGGGGCCATTAGCATCCGCCACGCAGCTGCAGCACCATGTGGATGGTGCCGCCGGCAGCCACGTTGTAATCCTGCAGCGTCTTGTCGTCGGCGCTGGAGATCAACAGAGTCAACGTGAGCTCTTCAGTCGACCAAAGCAGCAAGGAATTGTACGTACAGCTGCTTGCCACTGTAGATCAATCTGTTCATGCAGCACTTGTCAGCTCAGAGGAACATTTACAAGGCGACGCATCATGCACGCCATGTAGTACGCACCGGATCTGGTCCACCTGGATGCCTTCCTTCTCCTGCAGCGCCTGCTTCACGTGCAGAATCTAGAAACCCCATGAACGAACACAACGTCAGTCCAATGAATCGTCACAGCACCAACGCCACGCTCTCTAGCGCTCGCTCGTACCGTGTTGTCGGGCTCAAAGTTGAACGTTTGCTACACAAGAGCAAGGAAGAAGCTCGTCAATCAACCCACATAGCCACCCGGCGCGCGTCTCTCTCGTACCTTTCGGCCGGTAAGCGTCTACAGCCAATGGAACAGCGCAGCACATACGAGCAGCAGCAGCAGCGTGAGGTCAGTGAGGAGGTCAGTCATCAGCAACATCTGCAGTCAGTCGCTCCCAGGAGCCATGGCGCTCTCTACCTTGATCTGGATCTGCATCGTGGGCTTGGGGCTTTAGTACCAAAGGGGAACAATTGACTCTGGGCGCGGGTTGACAGCTAGCTTCCTGCTCGAGTTTCCATGAGGTCGCGCGAAGGTGGACTGAAGGTGGATCGAGCCAAGGTGTTCAAAAGGCCGCAGAGGCGGAAATGGCGGCGAATGGCTCGAGCCGCTGCTCGCGACCGGACTGCCTGTCGGCGCGGGAGGAGCTGGAGCTGCTGCAGGGCGACCTGAAGGAGATCGAGCGCGAGAACGAGCAGCTGCACGACCAGCTGGGCGCCGCGGAGTCTGCCGTGCAGCAGCATGTGCAGGAACGAGCGCAAAGCCAGCAGTCGCTTGAGGAGAAAGACCGAACGATCACGCGGTTGAACGACCAGGTCCAGCAGCTTAAGGATGAGGCTCTGGTGCTGCAGAAGGCAGTGGCGGAGGCCACACCATCATCATCAGGTAGAGACAAGACACCCAAGACTGAGTCTGCTGCTTCTACTGTGGCGAGTGCGGCGACGGAAGGGTCGAGTGTGGAATCCCAGGCCTTGCGCAATAAGAACGAGGCTCTGGAGAAGCAGCTAATGGAGCTGCGAGCTGCAATTGCACGCGAGACCTCTGCGAATGTGAACGCCAATGCGGCCATTGCTGAGATCGCCCAGGAGTCCAAGGACAAGCGCGATGAGCTGTACAACGTGCTCAAAGAGAACGAAGTGCTACGCAGTGAGATGGCGGATCTGCAGAACGCGCTCAAGAAGGTCTCGGAGCTCGCGCTGGACTACGAGACCACGATACAGGCTCTTCACGAGCACCAGAGCGAGTTCAAGGACGCCATCGATGAGCAGACAGTCGAGATCGCGCAGCTGCATACCAAGATGGACCAACTCGAGAGTGAGAAGCAGCTCGTGGAGGCCAAACTGATCGAGATGGACGAGCGCGAAAGCGACGTCGATGCGCTGCTGAAGGACCAGAAGATGAAGGACGAGATGGAAAAGACTGTGTTGCGCGCGGAGCTGGAGGAGCTGCGCAAGAAGCTGCTGCAGCAACAGCAAATCCAGCATCAGCAGAGAGCAACGGCCAGCGCCAGTGCTGTTGTAGCTGCGGTTACGGCTGTGAGACCTCAACCAGCAGATCACGATGTGGACGAAATGGAAGCGCAAGTGCAGAAGCTGCAAGAGCTGCGCATTCGGGACAAGAATACGATCATGGAGCTGAATCAGCGCATCCTCCAGCAACAGAGCGATCTTGAAAGTCTCGCTGAGTACGTAAATGTCGACGCCGCGATCGAAAGTGCTGTGGAACAGACGATTGAGAAGCAGCAACGCAAGAATGCCAGCACAGTGCAGGAGAACAGCAATCTGAAGCGTCGATTGAAGGAGCAGAACGGCCTAGTTCATGAACTGGAACTGCGTCAGTCTCAATTGGAGCACGAGCTGGTCGAAGCGCAGCATTGGAATGCTGAGTACGAGAAGAAGGCTGGCTTGGAGGAGGTTGTGGCGTATCAGAAGAAGCTTCGCAAGCAATTGGACAAACAGCAGCAGGAGAACGCGCGCTTACGGCATGATTTAAGTGAGCAGATCGAGGCAACAGGGAAAATGAACATCGCGTTTGAGCGCCTGAAGGCTGACACTGGGAAACCGTCAACGTTCCAGTACGACGACCTCGTGATCGAAAATCATCTTAAGGGCGAACTGGCTATGAATCAGGCCGTGATGACTCAAATGGAGCATCAGATTCAAGAGCTTGAGGCTGAACGACTTCGGCTGCTGCAGAAAATGCGCGAGCACGCTCGGCGTACGGGTCAGAGTCTGTATGAATCGCATGGACTCACTACGGAGGAATGGCAGTATGTGGAAGAATTTATCGATCGAGTCAAGCATACTCCTGAGGTTGCACGTCGCTTGCTTGCACACGATTCCGCGTCATTGATCCTTGCTCCGCAAGTTGGCTCGAGTAAGAATCTTAATGGCGTTGATTCACTTGAAATCCCAGAAGTGGCTAAGCTTGTCAAGGAAAACTCAAAGCAGGCAGTTCAAATCGAGCAGCTGCAACTGGAAGTCGAGCGTTTACAAGCTGTAACATTGCAGAAGGGAATGCCATCTACTGTTCATGTTGCAGAAGACACACAAAACGAGAAACCTCGTGAACATGAAGGCGCGTTGAAGAAGATGCAAGACGAAATCACAGCGTTGAAAGACGCCCATGAACGGCTTGTTAGCGATAGATCGATAGCTACTGTGTCGACTGCTATTAGTGATCATTCTGTGAGACAGACGATGGAGAAGGAGAAAGCGCCAGCACTTGCACAAGATGAAGTTGAATCTCTATCTACATCTGATGAAGAGGACGAGCAATTTACTGTTGTCAAACGACCCAAACCGACAAAGTTCAAGAAACTGAAGACGAATCGATCAGTACAAGCTGTGGTGGAACCTGACGTAGCGGCAACTAACAGCTCTGCTGAGATTGGCCAAAGAAGTCATCATACAGAATCATCCACTGAGCAACGAACACCACATGAAATACGACCGACCTCGGTGCCATCGGCAGAAAGTATAGCGCTTGCAGTTACGCAAGCCATTGAAAAGCGCCTGGCGCTATTCGATGCTTCTCGACAATTTTCAAACAATGATGCATCGGATGCTGTGCTACGACAGGCTGAGGCATTACGAAGTGAAGGAAATCGATCAGCACGAAGCATTGACCCTCTTGCGTTTGAGTCAGAAGATGCCATGGCGAATCAAATGGACGTTCTAAAGGAACTCAACATCTGTCTCGATGAACTAGTCGAGACTGAGGCTCAAAACGAGCGATTGCGCTCTCAATTGACGGAGCACGAGAACGCCTTTTCTTCTGTGATGGATCAACACACAGTACTTTACCAACACTTCTTCGTCATGCACGAGCAGTACACCAAACAGGAATCCGCGCTGCGTCTGGAGCTGCAGCAAACGAAAAGCGACAATCGTGATGTGCTACTCAAGTGCCAGCGATACGAGGCGACGTTGCATCTAGTGGGGCCGCAACATCGAATATTGGATCCCGGAGATTTGCCCATCGATAATGAAGCCAGATTGCGTTCTGAAATTGTCGAGCTCACGCGTAAGACTGCAACGTTTGAAGTCAATGAAGCCCAGTTAAAGCGTAAATGTCAACAGCTCCATGATGACTTGCGTGCTGCCACCTCGCACAATTCGACACTAGAGCAAGAGTGGCTCGACATGGAGAAGACGCTCAAGATTCGTATTTTGTACCTGGAAAGCTGGAAGCAAGGCGCGGACGAGATGATTCAGCGCATGGAAAAGACGTTGGATCGAAGTGTTCTCAAGCAGTTTGCCGAGAAGCATGAGAAGCAACTTGCGCAAATTCTTGGAAAATACGGCGCTTTGAGCGAAGCGCACGCCGAACTGCGGGTGAAAATGTTACGAATGTATGACCTGCCTGACCAAGTGCAGAAACTGCAGCATGAGAATGCGCTTTTGATTGCTGAGAAGGATGCGCGAGATGGCCAGATCACGAAGGCTGAGCGTGATAAAACCATTGACAGTATCCACCAGTCCCGTGTTGCGCAACTTGAAAACGAGCGAGCGACGTTGATCCAACGCATCAAGGATCTCGAAGAGGGAAGCAGGAAAGCAGTAGCTGATGGTGACTGGATATCTATTTCAGCACCAGAGGGTGATTGTAACGATACCAAGCCTGAACTCGAGAAAGAAAACACCTTGTTATATGAACGCATCAGTGAAGTGGAGCAACTTTATGAAACGCTGATCCGCGAGTGTGCGAAATACAAGGATATCGCAGCTCTAGCTGCGACTCAAGCCAATATTTTGTCCAAGAAATCTACACAACACAAGACACTTGTAGAGCAGCAAGACGAAAACCTTCGCGATTTGATGGCCTCGTCTGATGACCATGCACTCGTTGGCCAACTCCAGCAAACCTTGATGCAGGTGAAGGCCAGCTATCAACAGTTTTTGGTGAAATACGATCTCATGTCGGAGAATCAGCAGCAGACAGTTCTGAAAAACCAACATCTTGAAATGCAAATGGAATCCAGCGCCAACGACCTGAGTGAAGTGAGGGATCGATCCCGAAACCAGCTCTCGAAACTGGAAGCGACCATTTCCCAGGTGAAAGAGCGAGATTTAACCGTGCGAAACACCAAATGGGAAGCGTTCCGTAAACGAATCGACGCGCTGGAGGAAGAGCTGCGGGTTGAGCAAGAGCGTCGTAAGCAATTAGAGCAAGAACTCAGCGAGCAACAAGGCCATATACCGCTGACTGGAGCTGAAGCACGAGGACCAATTAACGCGCAGGCAGTGGAAATCAGTCGCCTCAAGAGTCGTATTGAAGCTATGGAGACACATGAGCGAGTCTTGATGGGACAGCTGGAAACTGCAGCAATGTCTGCGCGCTTCCAGGAGCAAGAGGAGCAGCTCCAGGCAGAGCTGGCAGACAAGAAACAACTGAATCAGGAATTAATGCGCCAAGTGCAAGCTTGCCAGGGTCGTATCACTGAGCTGATCAAACAAAATGGCGACTTGGAAACAAAGCAGCGTGAGTTGGCGAGTATCAACGAAGACTTGGAGATCGAGATTCAGCAATACCAGGCTCAGTTGAATCTTGCAAGCGGCGGAAACAATCAGCGTGGCGAGGGTGAGTCAGGAAACCAAGGCTCGCAGTCACCGTTGATGCGACGCAAAGTGGGCATGTACGAGAAGGACCAGGCAGAGCTGCAACATGCCGCTCAAGTGACAATTGCGAGTCTAAAGCTCCTGGTCGAAGAGAAAAACACACTGATTGGTGACTATCAGCAGAAGCTCGTGAGCCTTCGTCAAGAAGTTGCGCAGGGCAAGGCCCAAGATCGCCTCGAGACGACTCAATTGAACAAGAAGTTGTACGAGGAAAACCAGCGCATGATCCAGCAACTCAAAGAAGCTATGGATACGATCCATCATTTAGAGCGAACTGGTAAAGACAAGAAGGCTGTTCAAGCGGCACAAGAGCGGCATGAACATGCATTGAAAGAATGGAAGCAGGTCGAGATCGCACTGGAGAAAGCTAAGCAGACAATCGATGAACTACGTATGGAGATCGAAGTGCTGGTCAACGAGCGGAATATTGCCGAAGCACGAGCTGGTGAAGCGTTGGAGGAAATCGTACTCGCTAAAGACAGAATTGCGAATCACGAAGCGCATCAGAAGCAGCTGGAAACGCAACTCGTGACTGTGAAACGAGACATGGCCAAGCGCGACGAGAAGATGCAGCTGCTGCGTGACGCAATCATTAAGTTGAAGGAGGAGTTTCTGAAGGCCGAGGATCGTCATGCTGTGGAGATTGCCAAGGCCCAACATGCTGTGCATGTGGTCAAGAGCAAGCAACAGCGCCAGGACAGAGACGATGACAAGTCCAAGGAGGAAGCCATTGAACAGCTCGCCAGCCAAATCCAGATGCTGCAGCAGAAAATGTCGCTGATGAAGAAGCAAGATGTGAAACGCAAGCAGGAACTCCAGGCTCTAAAACAAAAGTCAAGCACATCTGGTGACAATGACCGAGGATCGAAGCCACCGCCGGATGTGCTGGAGGAAGAGATCGAGCGGCTGAAGCGATTACTGCAGGAGAAAGTGGTACACGAAGCCCGCGCTATTGAAGAGCTGGAAAAAAAGCTGAAAATTGTGGAAGCCCAGAATGCTGCCTTTCGAGAGGCATCGACATCAGCCCCCGCTGCTCCTGCTGACCACGACACTACTGCTGCTGGGAACTTGAGCAAGAGTCGAGCTCAATGGGAGCTGGAAAAGAAGCTGCAGCGCCGTGTGGATATCCTGACTCTCCGGCTTAAGGACAGGCAGACCGAGTTGGACAATTCGACTGCTGACCTGGAGAAGACCAAGGAACGGCTTGCGAAAGTGTTGGATGAGCGCACCCAGCAACAAAGAGCTGATCAAGCGCGGCCTTTAGCGGTAAATACGAACGCAGGAGTGATTCCAAATAATGTAAAACAGCAACTCGATGCGTTGGAGCGTCAAAACCAAATGCTCCAGGAAACGCTGGTGCTCAAGCGAAAGGAATGGGAAGATCTGTACACTGATCAAATGGAGAAGTACGAGAAGCAGCTCAAGCGCGTTCGATTGCGTTTGACGCAGCATGGCATTCCTGTGCGAGACCTCGACGAACAGTACGATGAAGCCGATTTGCAGCAAGAAGAGCAGCGGTTTCTGGTTTCAGAAGAAGTCCAGGATGAGTTGATTGTTCTCGGTGACGAACTTCACAAGTATGAGCAAATGATAATCGCAAAGGACACGAAGTTGATGGAAACGCAGCTGGAACTTGAGAGCGTTCGCATGGAATATAACAGACTTCAACGCAAGCAGCTGCACCCGCCACTCCAGCAGCAGCAGGAGCAACAACGAGGTCATATAGCAGCATCAGCGCGCAATACCGCAGCTAAGACGGCTGGAATTCGATCCTCTGCGACCGAGCGGCTGGAGCTGGAGCAAGTGATTTCGAATATGAAAAAGGTGATCGACAAGCTACGTGTGGAGAATGAACATTTGAAGAAGCACACGGTTTCTCCTGGGAAAATGGATATGCTGCGCCGGAAGCTTAAAGAAATGAAGGACATTCACGATCCACTGGTCCATGAGGTTGAACAATTGCGTTTCGAAACGAGTGCGCTCAAGAAGGACAAGCTGCGTCTACAGCAGAAGCTTCGAGCAATGGCACACCGTCCGCCGGTACATGAACCGCAGCAGCCTTCGCGTAGCCATGAATCTCAAAACGCTGAGGTATCTCAATTGAAACAAGAAGTGGATGCGCTTACCCGCGCAGTCAATGAAAAGGACAGGACTATTCAGCAACTGGAAACCCAGCTGGATGGCGTTCAGGATCTGCACACAAATGAGCTCAAACAGTGGGAGACGCAGGTCAAGCGACTGGAACATGAAAACGCAAAGCTGAGCAACGAATTGGCTGCCTTCGATGCCGACTTCTTTGACGAAATTGAAGATCTCAAGTATAAATACGCCCAGGCGATTCGAGAAAAGCAGCAGCTACTGACGCGGATTAGAGAGAGCAGCAGCAGTAGCGGGTAATGAGCGCTTGACTAGTAGTCGTCGCCACGCGAAAGCATCTCCTTACACATCGGTCGCAGGATGAACGTGTGCTCGAATTGCGCCGAGTAACTCCCCTTGATGTCGACCAGAGGCGGGTACGCCATGTCAATGCCCGTGTCGACCAAGTTCTTGAGCGCCATGAGGTATTTCTCGTGCTTGGCGCCCTTGGGGTTAACCAAGCTCGATCCACCGTCTTCACGTTCGAGCCAGCGACGACAGAATGTGAGCGTGCAAAGGTGCGCGAGATGTGACTGAGCAGTTTCTTGGCTCGTGGTAAACGCAGCGGCACATGCGGAGCATTGACCGCCTTGGCGTAGTGCGAGCATTCCAGATCCTCCATCGCGACTCCACGACCCGTGGTGCCATAGGTTTCGATGGCGAAGATCTCGCCTTCCTCCATCTTAGTGTCGTCGCCGCCGGTCTTCACAACTGGCACGCTCTTGCCGCCGTGGATCTGGTACGGAGCAATCGAGAGGCCGTTGAGATTGCGCATGCACTTGACAGGGTACGTCTTGCCCTCGATCGTGACTTCGTACGACTCCATGACCTCCTGGA
>JAADVF010000545.1:0-20217 GCA_023334555.1 Elongisporangium undulatum
CGCGATATCGACCATCCGTTTGTTGTGCGTCTGCGTTACGCCTTCCAGACTGAGGACAAGCTGTACCTGGTCATGGCCTACTACAACGGCGGCTCGCTGTTCTTCCACCTTCGCAAGTCGCGCAAGTTCTCAGAAAAGCGTGCCCGCTTCTACGCTGCTCAGCTGCTGCTCTCCATGGCGCACTTGCACGAGCTCAACATTGCTTACCGTGATCTCAAGCTGGAAAATATCCTGATGGACGACAAGGGTTTCATCGCTCTGACGGATTTCGGTCTGTCTAAGGAGAACGTCGATATGCCTGATGGCGCCAAGACCTTCTGTGGTACGGCCGAGTATATTGCACCTGAACTTCTCAAGGGTCTGCCGTACGGTAAGGCTGTGGATTGGTGGGGATTCGGCACCCTGCTGTACGAAATGATGACTGGCCAGGTGCGTTGGAGTATTCCCTTGCTTGTATGTTAATGATCGCCGTGCTGATAAATTTGTCTGTGTTTGTGTAGACCCCGTTCTTTGACCGCAACCGCAAGCGCATGTTCCACAACATCCTGCACCGTGATGTGGTCTTTACCCAGGCCTTCTCTGAAGATGCCAAGGATCTTCTCACAGCAGTAAGTTCAAAAGCTGTTGGATCTATTTTGCCAATTAAATGGTGCATGGTTTCTGACTGAATGTTTTGCAGCTTCTGCGTCGTGACCCTGCCAAGCGCCTGGGTTCGGGCCCGTCGGGTGTGCAAGAAATCATGGACCATCCTTTCTTCGCTAGCATTGACTTCGATCTGCTCATGAAGCGTGAGGTCGAGCCGCCATTCAAGCCTGTGGTCACTAGTGAGGCTGACACCACGAACGTCGCCAACATTTTCACACGCGAAATTGCTCGCGATTCTCCAGTGACACAAGAACTCGGCGCCACGCATCGCGCCCAGGCTCACTTTGAAGGATTCACGTACATGCCAGGCTCGGAACTGAACAAGTGATCGCCTTCATGAGAGGGAGAAGCGAGACGTAGTGTTGCGATGAATGAATGTTGTAGAAAACCACCAAACCATCAAGAAAATCAGAAACAGGAGAAAGCACAAGCAATCGATGGGGGAAAAGCACGCGAAGCGCATCCTCGTGGGCCCCCTTCTAGAGAAAGCAGCAGCAAGCGGAGAAGACCAAGCAATCGCAGTGAAATATCTGTGCGCGTTTCCCACGACTAGAGAGAGGATAGTCCAAATATGATGATCGATTCATAAAATATCCATAATTGCATGTTTGTCTACCTATTAACTTCTGCTACTGCGCCCGTGACGATGGCTTCCCACGTTAAAGGTACCAACCCACCGTGCACTTGTATCTTGTGGGACCTTTCGCAGGCATTTCGCATGCAGCGCGTGTCACTTGTGGTGTTGCCGCCAGAAACAAAGCGATGAATCAAAAAATTGTGTCGTTATTTATAGCGTGGCATTAAATTTATCCGCTGCAGTTGAACCTAATGAGGAGAAGATCGTTTCCAAGAGAGATCAGGACGTCCCTATCCAATGCGTCGCCCTTCCCTCTCGCATGCGGTCTTATATTGCAGAAAGGGCCGCTATTTTAAGCTTGTCGTTTTCTTTCTGTTGCGGAGGAGAGACCAACCCCAAGACTCATTCGCCAAGTTCCACAACCGAGCGCGCCTTCCCCCCTTCACACAAGCTCTCCGTTGTCACCCGGAAGAAACCATCATCATGACCAGCGTTCTTTGCTACGGAGATGTCATCAAGCTCTCGGCTAAGTCTGCGCACGTCGACGGCGAAGCTGGCTGCGTAGGCTTTGTGGAGTACAAGGGCAACCACCAGCTCCTAGTCGTGCCTCCTGTGAAGGACATTCTCAAGGACAATTTCGTCGAGGCCGAGTTTATCATGTGCGTACAAGTTTTCTTTCGGTACACTCTCAATGACCTTACTGATATCGCTCTTTAGTGGCGCGACGCGTGGAGATAAGCCTCCGGCGAAGGGCACACCCATCAACTACCGTCAGCCGATTGTGCTGCGCACGTCAGATGCCAATGGCTACTCGCTGAACAACAAGATCCCGGGGATGAATGACGTTGTGGGTCTGCAGCCCACCGCTGTAAAGGGCGAGATGTACATCTCATTCGAGAAGGAAGGGTTCACGTCCGAAACAGTAAGTCCGTCGCTTTCTTCGCCCTAATTTGCTCTGAATGCTGAGGCTAACTGTGGCCACTTGCTGCCACACAATAGCAAGTGCACGATAAGGACGAGGGCGTGTCGTTGAATGTCGTGGACTCGAACCGTGTGCGCAAGAAATTCAACAAGTCGTTGATGCACTACCCCAAGGCCAAGGCTGATGTGCTGGGAGGCTATGTGTCCTGCTCCAAGGGCGTGCCGCTCTCGTTCACTCTGATCAAGACGGAGGGTGAGACGACTCGCAAGTTTGTCAAGAACCCCGTCTTCCGACGAGCGAGCCAGGAACTGATCGACCCGGTCAAGGTGGACGAGCTCACGCGCGCTGACCGTGTCGATAGCGATGTGTCCGAGATCGAAACCGCGAGTCGCGCTGGCAGCATTGTTGCGTTGACTCCGCTGGTGATGGAGCAAGCCCAGGAGTCTCTGGCTGCCGAGGCGGCTGCGTCGAAAGCGGACAAGCCTTCAACTGTCGAGACAGCTGCATCTAAACCGGAGGAGAAGAAGCCAGAGGAAGCTGCTTCGGTGGTGGTGGAGCAGATCGCTGTGGAGGACGCCGCCGCCCCGGCGGAAACTCCAGTAGCAGAAGAGCAGCAGCCGGCCATCGCTCCGGCATTCACTGGCTCCTTCACTGTTCCTCCTGTCTGGAAGATCGACCCTGTAGCTGTAGACAGACTTACGGTTGTCGCGCTCCAGCCCAAGCACCCCATGCTGCCCCAAGAGACTGCCAAGGAAGGGTCCGAGGAGACGGCAATGGAGGAGCCCATCGCGGTTGTGGTTCGGAATGATACGACCACGTTCACGGAGACCGCAGAGCAGGTGGACACCACCGCGTGTGTCGGCCGATGCACCATCAGTTAAGCTCATGCGATCCTAACTCCCACACTCAAGACATAATCAGACTCATTTAAGGCCCGGACGAAGAGATCCGAGCGCTGCTAGCTTTAACACAAACGCATAACATGTTCGCATTATCTAAATCAATATTCTCTTGTGTCTGCAGTCAGTGTGTGGGGAAGCTCTTGGTCTTCACAACTATGCATGGCCAGCTCAAGGATCAGCCTGCTGGTGGTTCGAGAGCTTGGACCGGCTTCCGGAGGCCGCATTGGATCTTCTTCCGCCATCAGAGCGCACTCATAAGATCGCATGGTTTCTTCAGGGTCACTCGGGCCTGAATCGACACTGAAAACCTCCGGATCCACCGCCTCTAAAGCGCACTGCATTAGTTTCAAGCTTGCTTGGCGTTTGATCCAGCGCGCCAATGCGTGGCTAGCGTCATCCTGCTCCGTCATTTCCACTCGGTCAAGCGCTTGCTGCTTGCGCTCGAATTGAAGCTTCACAGCGTTACTCTCGCGCTTGGCGACGCGTTGAAGACGAAGGAACTCGCTGGTTTGGTCGTCTTTGATGGTCTCTCGTGGAGCCTCCGAGATCATAAAGCCGTCCTTATTCATGAAGCTTGCAGCCACTACTCCACGTTGTTGTGCTCGCCACATGAACAAGCTGTCTTGCGTATCCTCCTGGGACATCACGGGCACGTAAATAGCGTCTATCGGAGCCAGCACGTGCTGCACCATCGTGATCTGCGTCGTTGTCTTGGGAGACGATGTCAAACGGGTCGGTGGCACACTGTGCATGGCCCATTGGCAATCGTGGAGTCGCTGGGCTCGTTCTAACGCCTCAAGAGATTGAATTCCGTACAATCGACCGAGCAGAATGGCAGCGAGTAGCCCAGTTCGTCCATGGCCTTCCATACTGAACACGTACAGATTGTTCTTGGCACGCAGCAGACTCTCCAAAGTGACCAGGAAGTTGTTGAAGGCTGTGAAGTCGCTTGGGATTCCGTCTTTCGGGATTGGAAAATGCAGGAATTGCAATGGCGCCAATGACTCCAATGCCTGCTTGGTCTTGTCAGCATTCTGCTGAGCCAGTAGCATTTTATTGGCTAGCATATCTCGCTGTGCAGCCAGAACAATCGGATCCGGAGGCGGTGGAGCTGCTGCTGCTTTTAAGCCGTACGAATGCACTGTCGTTGCCACCGCTTGTGCAGCGATCGCAGCTTCAAGCTGCAATTGCGTCTCCTCCATTTCAGACTGCGCCAATTGGGCATGCCGCAAATTCATTTTCAGCGCCGCCGCAAATTCCACGCGCAGCTCGTCGTGCTTGTTGCGAACGAGCTGCTCATACTGAAAACGCGGCCTCGTAGCCTCGACCAAGGGCATGGGCTTGCCAGCTTTGATTGCAGGGGTGTTTGGAAGCGATTCGCTTGTGTCGGATCCTTTTTCAAACTCTCTCAGCTCCTCTTCCGTGGCGAGACAGACAAATACGCTGATATTCTGCAGCAAGACACTGGTCGTATAATCAGCTCGTGCCACAATTCGCCGCGCCTCGCGGAAGCTTCGGCCGATTGGATAGACGCCTGCCAGTACTCGAGCACGTATGATCCAATACGAGACATCCGTCGGCCCCGCGTGGTTTGCCCGGAACTGCTTGTATTTCTTCATATCTTCGATTGCGAGTGACCCGTCACTGCGTTTGTGTGCGTAGATGACAGGCAACCGTGGTAGTGATTGAATGCCGTGGCTCGGATGCCATTCTTTCTGCTCCGTAATCTCGAAATGACGCCTTACAGACGGGTCATAAACATTGGCGTTGGCCGCCCAGAGTGCTAGCGCTGCTCTCTGCTTGGCTCGATACTGGTCGTTCATGAATTTGTACAGCTTCACTGCTTCCTGTTGACGCCGGTGGTACAACTCCAGCGCCTGTAATGGTGTCAGACTGTCCAAGCCGTGGCGTTTGCGGTATTCTGCGATCTCTTGGTCACGACGCTGCCTCTGTAATCGGCGAATCCACGTCTGCAGTCTGTGTGCTGCATCGCATTGTTGTTTCTCAAGCTCTTCTTGACGGTGCTGCCTTACAAATGCCTGCCACTTGCTCCAGTTAAAGCCCATGTACACCAATAGCAGCTGCTTGACAATGGTTTGCAGATGATGGCGACGCTCTAGTTCTGGAAAGCACAGATCGTTCTGCTCCACGAGAAAGTAGCGAATCCGATCGGCTGGTCGCCAGGGCATGCTGGCCTGCATCAAACCGCTGCTGGTATCAGCCGTGACTGCGTCTTCTTCTCTCAAATCGTGCTCGCGACCGATAGTTTTCATCCAGTGCCGATAGCTCCACGTTCCTTTGCCGGCTGCCGTAATAAACGGAAGGTCATCCTGCCTCGTGATCCGAACAGCGAATTCTTGGTCCAGAATCGCTTCGGTCTCCTCTAGAATCTCGTCTAGGACGGATTCAGAGGGAAATTCTTCAGCGATAAACCGCCCACTAACGAGTTCTCGACGAAATTTCATGCGCCCGATCTTCTCTGCTGTGATGACTGCACGGAACGCCGCAAGCTGACTGGGGAACAAGCCGATTTCCTGAGGCCAAAACCCACAGCCAGCTTCCTTGCTATCGTAGAGCCCAGAAGGTTCTGTGAGAACAAGGCTTGCGCGGTAAAACCCATTTGCGAGCACTTCAACACCGCGCAGCCATAGTACGCGATAGTAAAAGGCCGAGTCGGTGTTTGCGCGCACTCCGTCATCGTAATAGAGTACCGTTCCATCCAGTAGCTCTCTGGCCCAACGCCCACAGTCTTCAGATCGGAAGAGCACGTGCGTTCCAACGGGCAGAAACAATCGATTATCGAGCTGCTTGGTTGGAAAATAGGCGGCTGGCTGAGGGCAAGCACTGGCCGTCGGGGGAGGATGCGCCTTCATATCCTTGCTGTTGCGAACTGGCTCCGGCAAACTGGTCTCTGCTGCACTGCTGTCTGACTCATTGTCTGGTAGCTCATCCATGCGGGATGCAGGGTCCAACAGTTGAATGCCGTGTGATGCAAAGGATGGAATCTACGAGTACAAGTCAATCAGTTGGTCACAGGAAGCCAACGCCATTTGGGTTCAAACGTACGATGTGAATGGCGTCTGTGCAGCTCATGCAAAGCGAGATCGCACATTCGGTGCACAAAAACGTCGCCACGCGATGACTGCACTCTTCGCAGGCATTGTGCTGGCCCCGAATCGCCTGTTGTTGCTGCTGGTGCAGCACATCTCGATGGGGAATCGCAGGAAAACTGTTCCGAATCCATAGTGGAAGCTCCAGTAGCAGCATATCGCCTGCATCATCATCTTCCTGTTCATCTTGAGGTTGTGCTTGCTCGATCTCTTGTTCAGATTCATGATCCATCAGTGCATTCACATCGTCCTCCACAGCATCTTGCGCTAATGTTGCATCTTCCTCTTCGTCAGCGCCTCCTCTACAGCTGTCGATTTGGCTGTCTTCTCCATGCGCGTCTTCACCGCCTGCTTTGTCGTCGTCACGGTCTTCTGCTTGGACGCCGACCTTATCAGCGCACGAAGGTTCCGAGACTGCCGCCCCAGGCTCATGAACGTCTTCCCGCCTAGCTGAGCAAAATCGCATTTGAAGCGTCGCCTGTGAGCAGTCAGTGCGCCTTTAAACAGAAGACATTTCCAACCATCAGCAAACAAGTAAAAGAAACACATTCAAGACAAACCATTGTTTTCATGATGAGCTTCATGTTTTTGTGTGTCAATCTCTCGTAGTAGTTCGATCGAAAATGCCATCAAGCTTGGTTCCTGGTTGTGTGTCGTGGGCTCATCTTCTGTGTGTGTATCTGGTGCGTAAGCACGTCCGGCGTTGAGTGCTTGGTCCCTTGCATATCGCTTGGTTTTCTGTGTGTGCTGCTGATCTTTCGAGTGCCTTGGCCCCTAGTTGCCATTGTTCATCAACGAGCCTGGGTGTCGATATGCGCTCTCCGATGTGTGTAGACGGCGATCGCTTCCAGGTGCCGGGTTTCCGTAGCCGTAATAGTTGTTCGGTCCGCCAACAGGAGTCGAGTGCGACACAATTGCTGGGTCATAAAATGACGGCGATGGTGCGCCCGAGGCGGCCGCCAGTCGACTTCCATTGCTGTTGCGTTCGTATCCTCCCAAGGAGCTGCTGCCGAGTCCTCCATTGCCCCATGCATCCGTGGGCGGTGCTCCGCCCTGCATTCGCTTGGAAAATAGACCTGCTCCATCATCCATGCCGGGAGCCGGGGCGTTGGACATGGCATAATCGCCACCGTAGCTGATGTTGACGTTTGGAAGCATTTGCTGGAGGAACGCGAGGCCTGAAGCTGGGGCTGGGCCTGCAGAGAGTCCTCCGTGGTTCAAGGCACTGGGTCCACTGTTGCTGGTACCAAACTCGCTGTGAAACGGACTGGATAACAGCGACGAAGGTTGATGAGCCGAGTGCATGCCCAGCGGTGGAAAGGCAGCACTATCATTCGGCGACGAAAACGATCCGTTTGAGCCAAGTGGAATCATTCCCGGCTCGTAACCGAAAGGACTCGCACGCTGAGGTAAACTTCCTCCCATGCTAGCGTATGGGCTTGAAGGAACGCTGTTCATCGACGGTGGCGGGCCAGAAGAACCAGGACCAGCCATTCCCGGCTGATTAGCAAATGCGAACCGCGAGTTGCGTGCACTTTTCGGCTGGGCATCTCCATGCGCCAGTGGTGTTGAGGTGAGTTGAACACCAAGCAGGCCTGCCAGTGCTTCGGAAGGTTCGCTTCGCTGGCTGAAAATTGCATCGATTGAGGCAAATGACAAGGAGCTGGATCCACTGGACGCAGAAGTCATTGGTGGTGCGGTCGGCGTGGGAGGCAGTGGCGGTGGGAAGCTTCCTTGTCGATCACCCATCAAGGAACTCATTGGGTCAGATGCACGAGTGTTTGGTGTCGACGTTGGCAGACCAGGCCACGCATTATCCGATCGCGGAGTAGCACGGTGGATTCCGCCTTCGAACCCCAAGCCAAACGGGCTAAAAACGCTATCAACAATGGCGTCGGCACCAGTAGTCTCATCATCCTGCTCTGATGTAGGCTGCGCTTGTGGGTTCGGGAATGGCTGAGCCCATGCCGGCTCCTGTGAAGTTGATCTAGTAGCAAGCTTCAATGCCTCCAGTGGACCCACAATAGTCTCTGTCGCATCCCGCTCGGAGCTTATTGAGCGCGATGACGTGTCCACGCGCAAATTCGGTTTCCGAGGTTCTTCTGGTCGTACGCTATTACTACTGGCACTTCCGGAGACGATTTTACTGAATGGCTCATCAAGCTTGGGTGCTGCGCTTGCCGAGCCTGAACTCTCCGTTCGAGACAGGGATGTCGTGCTACTTTCTGCTGAACCACCGCTTGATTGCTGTCGAAGTTTCTGAATCGCAGCCACGCTTTGCGCCTTCCGTTGTGCGTCTGATTCATCATCACTGTCCGAAGATGAAGAATTTTCTGCCACCGTTGATGCTGCTGCCGCTGCGGAGGATGCGGCTGATGCTGGCTTCGGTCGATAGGCAGCTGGGAAACGATCTCCTGCGCGCACTTCGTTCTGCGCACCTGTGAGCGACGGATCCCGAAAGGCAGCCTTGCCTGAATGCAGCGCTGCACACGGAGATCGGAGAAATATAGCGTGAGCCCAAGAGCATTGCACCTTGAGCCTTGACAACTTTACCTGACTGCATCTCTTCCTTTGTAAAGCTATCTTCTTGGTCGCCCAGTTCGTGCAGATATAAACAATCCGGATTATTGCATAGCAGATTGCGTAAAAAGAAATTGCAATATTTGGTTGTTCCGAACGATGCTCTACCACAGACGAGAAGCCAATCAATCAGTACACGTCCCAACTATAATACGAGCAGAGGAGAGCGAGATGGTTACCGGAGCATGCTGCCGTCCAAATAGTAGCCATCTATTGCGACAATGCACGCGAGCGCGTCGTCTTTGTTGGCAAACGTAATATACGCACTCGCGGTGGCGTTGGCGCGGTCCGAGCTTAGATGCGACTTATTCACTACGGCCTTGATGATTTTACCATATTGCCCGAAGCAATCCATAGATCGTAGCGACTACATAACCGTTTCCATGTGCGCAGAGGTGTTAACACTGGCAAAGTATGAAGAAGAGGCGGCAAATTGTAGCGTACCTCTTCGTCTGCGTAATGCACCGGAAGCCCGATAACGTACACCAGATTTCGCTGCATGACGCGCACATTCGCAAGGTTTTTGCGATTCACGGTGGAGTGCTTGGACTGAGAGGCATTCCGGCGCTCCGACTTCTCCTTCTGCTTGCGCTGCTTCGTGCGCCGCACAACACTATAACGAATCATAATCAAGAGGGCCCCCGCGAGTGAATAACTCCATCCGCTAGCGCAGGGGTGAGAACGTCACAAGCGGATAGCGGACGTACTCCTCACGGTCCAATGTGCTTTTATGCTTGGACAGCTCTGAGTACGGCGTTCGGCAGGCTGGACAGAGCCCATTGTACTCATTCTTGATCTGATGCCAGCACCAGAGACAAACCTATGTGTCCAAAAGGACCCCATATCCAGGCATGAGTACGAGAGGCGCGAGGGGGAGTGGTGGCGGGGAACGGAAGCGGACGTGGAGGCGGATGGCCTGCACATAAAAAGCGTGCACTCACTTGGTAACCGCAGGGGCACGCGTCAAACGTCTTGTCCGTGATGTCAAGCTCCTCCATGCACAGCGGGCAGCAATCCTGTTCCTCTTCGTCGGCCATGGTGTTCTTCTCCCCTCGGCGCTTGCTTTCCCTTCCGGTTTTTTCTCCTTCGCGTACTTGTGTGTCAGCGCTCTGATCCTTTCAATTGGTTTTAGGAAACCTTTCCGTTATTTACGGTTTTTTTCCCGAAAAATTCGCTCTGGGTTACTCTTAATTTAGGACGCACAGTTAGTTTAGGTTCTTGATGAACGTGCATGCGTTTGGACGGGATGCACGGTACTTCGCTTGACAGCAACGAAGCAATTGAGCGCATAAGTGAAACAAATCTGGACACCAACATGAATTACTTGACATAATTTCGTCACACACAAATGCGAGCCCCTAGTAACTATTGCACTATGCGTCCGAGCGCGAGATGCTCGTGTCGCAGTGGTAATGAACCGTGGTGCTGGTGTTGAGATACCGCTCCACAAAGTAGCCCATTCCAGGACAGATCGCGCCTTCCTCCGTCAGATCTGGGTCGATCGCGGCAGTGACGATGCGAACAGCTACAGTAGCACACCAATAAAACATGTGAGCATTCAGTCCGTCAAGCGCGCCACACGTCTGTAAGGATTACGAACCAGGGAAGCGATTGCACAAATCCGAGACGGCCATGGCGCTCATCATGAGTGAGACATAAAAGATCGAGCTTTCGGCCACTCCCAAGTCCAGAATGGCTTGGATGGCTGCGCCAGCACCGGCGCCATTCGCACAGGTCGGAGTCATCAGGAAGACGGCGTGCTGCCGCAGATTCAGCGGAGCGTACACGTTGCGAACGATTGTGCCATCACTCATGTGGTCATGGAAGGAGTTTTCCAGAGTGATGATGCCTGAGTGAAAGAGCACCAATAATAATGGGTCAAATACAGACACTTGTCAATCATACCCAAAACAATTACATACCAGTGGCACTGTCGGGCTGGATATTCCGAAACGCATCGAGCATGGGGAATGCGCCGTCACCGACCGAGATCCCGCAGGTCGACTGGATCAGTTCCAAGCCTTCGCACTCGGCTTCGTTGGGCGTCACGATCTCCACGCTCTGGGTAGCTGCACTGGCCAGCGCTTCCTCCAGCAGTAACCTGTTAACAACAATAGTAAATGAGGGGCAAGTTCCAGTTGACAACCGAGATGCGCATAGCATCTTTTTACCGGATCGCCCGATCTGCGGCCTGGCGGAACTCGCGAGCGCGAGTGCCCTTGTTTCTCAGCTGTGTCAACAGAATGGCCAGCGGCTGAGATCGCACTTGGAACACTGTGGGCTGTTCAGCACATTGCTCTTGGGTTGTAAACTGCTGTGGCAACCTAAAGCACGAGACAAAACTCCTAAGCGTCTGGGCTCACGATCAAAATCCGCCAAGTGCATGACTCACATTGGCTTGGGACTCGTGTTGTAGAGCCCTCGTTTAGGATGCCGCGCTGCCGAGTGGACATCTGCTCGCGTGGACCGCGTCATGATCTCCATCCGGTTCTTGTTAATATGACAGATCGCTGCACGTGTGACACCATACTCCTTGGCCAGTGTGGCCTGCTTCTCTCCATACCCGATGCGTCGGATGATGTTGCGTCGATCCGACTCGCGCAAGTACCGAGATCGTTTCGAATTGGCCTTGCCATCAATCGCTACTGCCGCAGCAGCATTCGCTGTCGGTGTTGCATCACCATGCATGACGATATTCTGCTGATCCTGACCAGATGAGGCGACAGACGAGCTTCCGTCGTCCGGTTCGCTCTGCCAGTGCGGGGCCCCGAACCTTCTCGATCCATCGCTGCGTGAAGTGTCATCGCCGACCGAGTGCGACATGCCATTCCCGCCTGTCCGTTGGCGGAGAAACTCCACGAGTGAGGCGGGGCGGTCGCCCATTTGCTTGAGTGAAGCCACTTCGGGCTGGTCGTCACTAAGACACCGGGGGCTCCTAGCGGACGAGGACGCACCAAATGCAAGTGATGGATACCGAAGGAATTGGAAGTAATCGCTGTCCACGCCCATGGCGAATTGCTCTCTGGGGGACGCGAAGTTGAAGCGCAGCCACGCGCGGGAGCTCGCGCATGTTCGTGGCCCCGTTGGTTCGTTAAACCGCGTGTCTGTGACCCAATAATACGCGCCGCGCGTTTCTCTGTCGGAACGGCTACAAGGATACGTTGGACATAAACACGCGCCCATGTGGCTCTCATGTGCATGGCTTTGTGTCATTCAAACCTGTATACACTGATCCCCTGCTTAATCCGATGCAATTGTTTACTCAAAAGTAGCGAAAAGATTGAAGAGTTGCTGTTGGATCTTGAGGATTGAGTGAATCTAAAGGGAAGGCCAACCCAAGTTCTCCCCTTTTGTGGCTGAACGGACGGCGCCTGACCTTGCTTGCCATTATCCAACAGAGCTTTCTGGCGATTTCTACGGAACGGAATGTACCGTACAACCCACAAGCGTGATAGAAACGCAGCGAAAACGACAGTAGCAAAAGGATGGAAGGTGGAGAAGGGCGTCAAAAGCCGGCAGCAAAAGCGTGCGGGACGGCTGCTTTGACTGCACGCGGTGCGTGGCTATGAAACTTTCTCGGTTGTTCGTTCAGGAATGCGAATGAACTCTCTGGTAATATTGTTCCACGCGCCCTCAGACAAGCAACACAAGCCCACAAAAGTGGTACTGTAGTCGTCAGTGGTCACATGCGCCACCTGGAATATTTCCTCAAACGATAGCCGTCGCGTGTGATCTTGGGATTACATTTATCCATCCATGCGTGCTGGTCCAGTGTTTATGTGAGCCATCTTTCCAGCGATTTTCTTTGCCCCATGAGTGAACAAGTGCAGCAAACGTGCAGGGATGACGTGCTTTTCGCACGCAAAGGGGATTTGACCAGGGGGCACTCTCACTGCTGAGTCGGCCCACTGTGTGCGAAAGCGGAAGTCTGCTGGGCCACTGTAAACACTTGGCACATGGGTCAAGTCAAGTGAACGCATACGAGCATTGGGGTCTCTTCTTCACCAAGACCAGAGTCACTCATCTCCGTTTTAACATCCATCAATTACTCAGCAAACGGGAAGCAGCTGCCCCTGTGCAACTGTTTCCAGTTCCCTTTTGAGCCATCTAACGACTCCCGCGCTATAGTGACCACATATCCCCAACTCAGGAAAAGATCGCCAGCAGCGTCATGGGTTGGTGCCGGACGGCCTTGTGCGTGGACGGCCATGGCCAGGCGTTGCGGGATGCGTCCTGTGCGTGGCTTCTGGCCTCACAAGGTCAGTTCATGGCTTCACTCTCTTGCTCTTACGCATGCTCCCTCTGAGTGCGTTACCATGGTGTATTAGGTGTGTACGTGCTCTTCCTGGTGCTCTGTGTGCGGCGCGTGTGGCGGCTGCTGGACTACTCGCGAGGGTCGCGCATCGCTGGCCGTAGCTACGTGGATGAACGGCTGTTCCAAGTGCTATGCCTGCTGGGCTTGACCTCTGTGCTGCTGTCGCTGGGCCTGCTGGTGCTCTCCATGCCGCGTCCATTCGCGGCTGCCATGGTGAGCTAGCTCTGTGGCTTCGTTCTCCCAATCAAACGGAAGATTCACGATGATTGTGGGCCTTGTAGATCATCCAGAGTAGCACGGCGTCTCTCGCCTGGGGGTTCTACACCTCTGCGCTGTGCATGGAGCACGCGCGTGGCGCGCATGCGCACGCATCACCGGGGATTCTCCTGAGTATTCTGCTTCTCGCTCTCGGCTCGTTCCTGCAGCCAGCGGATCTGGCTCCGTCCAGTCTCGCGCTTGAACAGAACGCTTGGCTCGTCAGCAAATGCCTGCGCGCAGTAGTCACGGCGACCGCGTCGCTCTCGGTGCTTCGCGCTGCAACAGGCGGCGGCGGTGGCTCTACGGATCAGGACGTCCCGAAGGGCCAGGCTGGCAGTCCGTACGATCGCGCAGGGTTCCTGTCACGCATCTCCTACTACTGGGTCACTCGCTACATCGAGTTGGGCAAACAGCGGCGGCTGGAGCTGGCCGATGTACCGGAACTGCCTACATGCGACGCGACGGCCACAGCCGCGAGAGCGTTCAAGCACGCCTTTGACCAAGAATTCCGCCGTGATCTGGCCAATCCGTCGTTCCTGCGCATATGCGTGCGTCTATACGGCTGGGAAGTCGGCATGTTCGCGCTCTGGTCCACGTTGAACAAAGCCATTGGACTGGGCAGCCCGTACCTGATCAAGCTGTTCCTGGACTGGTCCGACGAGACGCGGCCGCTGCTGGTGACCGGCTACTACCTCGCTGGTGCCATGGTGTTGCGTTCTGTGCTGGCCGCTGTATCGGGCACGCAGTACTCGCTCGCGTGGACGCGCTTCGACATTCGAGTGCGTGCAGGCCTGGTGTCTGCCATCTACGACCGCACGCTGAGTCTATCGGCCACCTCCAAGCGGCAGTACGGCATTGGGCGGATCACGAATCTGATCTCCGTGGACGTGGGCCGAGTAGTGGGCATGCCCAACACGATCTTCGACATCTTCCTCATCCCAGGCGAGATCGCCGTGGCCTTGCTGCTACTGAGCAAGGAAGTCTCGTACGCGTTCGTGGCTGGCCTGGCCGTTCTCGCCGTGATGCTGCCGATCCAGACAGTGCTCGGGGGCAAGATCCAGAACGTGACCAGGCAGATGCTTCAATTCCGCGATGAGCGCGTGAATCTCACGGCCGAGTGTCTGAAATCAATCAAAACGCTCAAGCTATTGGCCTGGATCGATTGCTTTATGCTCAAGATGGATCTCTATCGACAGCTCGAGATGGGCCGGTTGACTGTGCGCAAGTACCTGGATGCCCTCTGCGTCTTCTTCTGGGCCTCAACCCCGGCGATCGTCCAGTCCTCGGTTTTCGCGACTGTGATCTTCACTGGCCATGACATCACGGCGGCCAATGCGTTCACGGCCATCTCACTGCTGGATCGACTGATCTTCCCAATGAATTACTTTCCTTGGATCATCAATGGATTTCTGGAAGCCCGCGTTTCGGCTCTGCGTATCCGCGAGTTTCTGTTCGCGAGTGGGAAGGACCAGAAGTTCACTCGCCCATCCATTTTACCACCGCGGAAGCTGAGCACTGAAACACAGGAGGCCTCCAAGCGAACTACGCTACAAGCCGAGTCATGCAAATTTGCGTGGAATGGCAGCAGTGAAGAGGAACAGGATTCACATGATGTCGATTCACCTCTGCTTGGAGACTCTGGCGTGCGTTTTACTCTGCAAGTAGACCGGATCGCCTTGAAGGAAGACGTCAGTTATGTTGTCTGTGGGCCCGTTGGAGCCGGAAAATCCTCTTTATTGCTGGCATTTCTGGGCGAGATGCCGCTGGAGAGCGGCAGACTGAGTCTCTTGCGGTCCCGCGCATCATATGCACCACAGACGCCCTGGTTGTTTCGAGCGAGCGTTCGGCAGAACATCACGCTCTGTGAAGAAGCCGATACAGGTCGTGGATATGACGTGGAGCTGTATCAGCAGATCCTGCGAGCCTGTGAGCTTCACAAGGATCTGATCCAGCGGAAAGCGTACGATTTAGCTCAAGTGAGCGAGAACGGAAGCAACTTCAGTGGCGGACAGAAGATTCGCATCAATCTTGCGCGTGCACTTTACCAGAGAACCAAATTGTATTTGCTCGACGATCCTTTCAGTGGGCTAGATACCAGCACGGCTAAGCAGGTCATTCACAACTGCTTTGGTTCGCATAGTACAGACCAAAGGGGGATTTTCCCCCAGGGATCCACCGTGGTTGTCGTCACCCATTCGATCCATTTACTGCCCGTGCTTCCGATTGATGTGGAAGTGATCGTTATGGAGAATGGTACGATCGCGGAGACCGGGCGTTTTGATGAGTTGAATGCAGACGTGTCCAAGAGCCGATTGAAGAGCATGATGGCTGTGGTGGACGAGCGTGCCGAGCTTCCTGATGATGAAAACAAGCCTTTTGATGGAAAAGAATGGGCTGAGGACACCACTAAAGAAGTAGAAGCGACAGACCAAGAAGAAGATTCGAGTGAAAAGGAGAGCGACGAAGAGCATCGAGAACGTGGACTGGTGGATTTCCACGTTTGGAAACTGTACGCCAACTCAGTGGGCAAGATTCTCACAATGGCGATCCTTCTGAGTGTCACGGTGATGCAAGTGTCTCGCAATGGACTGGATTGGTGGATCGCCATGTACACCAACAAGCACAGCGTTTCTCCAACACGTTTTGTGGACGTTCTTCTCTGGATCACGGCAGTTAACTGCATTTCGGTCTTCTTCCGGTCGTTCCTGTTCGCATTCGGCGGTTTACAAGCTGCAAAGTCTATCTATTCCACCCTTGTGAGCAAGGTTTTCGGTACTTCTCTCTCATTCTTCGACTCCACGCCGGTTGGACAGATTCTGAACCGCCTGAGTGGAGATACTTACGCTGTGGATGAGTCCTTGCCGTTCATCCTCAATCTCTTTCTGAGAGATCTCGCTGATATCACGGGCGCGCTTGTGATCCTATTCTACGGCAATAAGCTGGTGCTGCTGCTGCTGATCCCACTCAGCGCCATCTACTATCGACTTCAGAGCGACTACCGACCAACATCCAGACACGTCCGACGGCTGGATGCTGTCACCCAATCGCCCATTCTTACGATGTTCACGGAGACCTTGGAAGGATTGCCAGTCATTCGAGCCATGCACTTGCAGCAAGAGTATGTGTTCGCGTACGGCAGCAAACTCAATCGAAGCCAGCGAACGTCGTTTTTGGGCGCTAATACCGGCGCGTGGTTTGGCATTCGATTGGACATGCTGGGCGTATGCGTCACATCGTTTGTGGCCATCTTTGCGGTCGTGGATTTCCACTTGACGGGACGCGTCAGTCCAGGCATTCTTGGTCTCACACTGACCTATGCGCTCCCCATCGTGGGCAAACTTAACGCCATTTTGGGCAGTTTTGTCGACTCTGAGCGGCAGATGATCGCTGTCGAGCGAGTGAAAGAGTATGCAGATTTACCGTCTGAAGAGCAGATCATTGTTCGCAAGCCCAGCCGAAACGCTGCGTTTGTTCCAGTCAACTGGCCAACGCACGGAGCCATTGAAATCTCGAGTCTGAGTGTGACTTACAGCTCTTTGCAAGGTGGACAGAAAGTGAAAGCGCTGATGGGCGTAGACTGCAGGATCGCTGCAGGCGAGAATATTGGAGTGTGTGGTCGCACTGGAGCTGGCAAGAGTACGCTTCTGAATGCTCTGTTCCGTGCTGTGCCCTGGGCAAGCGGAAGTATTTGCATCGACAAGGTCAACTTGGAGTCAGTCCCGCTGAATGCCGTTCGCTCTCGTTTGACATATATTCCCCAAGAGGTGGTTCTCTTCTCCGGATCTGTGCGCTCGAATCTGGACCCCGAGGAGAAAGCGGAAGATCATGAACTGTGGGCGGCACTATCCAAATGCGGACTAGACACTGCGGTCTCTCGTCTGTCGTTTGGCCTTGACTCGAAGGTTGAGCTGGACGAAGCAACATTCAGCAAGGGCCAAGGCCAGCTGCTTTGTATTACGCGCGCCCTGCTTCGTCAATCAAAAGTGCTGTGCATTGACGAAGCCACGTCCGCAATCGACTACGAAACGGAACAGCGCATCCACAAGGTAAGATTGATTGTTTGTTAAGTAGGCATTTTGATTGACCTCGCGCACTCGTTTCGTATTGTAGATCCTCCAGGACGAGTTTACTGACTCAACGGTGCTCACAGTAGCTCATCGGATCAAGACCATCATGCACTGCGATCGCGTTCTCGTATTTGCGAATGGTAGATTGGCTGAATCTGGACAGCCGGGCGTGCTTTCGCGCGACAAAAGCTCTCTCTTTTACGAGTTGGCAACTGTTAGTGAGGAATCGCTATTGTAGACATCCCCCTATGAATGGCACGACGGCCAGCTTTGGCTTTGGGGATATTGCCCATTCCTATTTCTTTGGCTTTTTCGGGCTGTTCTTGGGCAGTTCTTTGGCATCGCTTGGCTTTGTTAGGCTGGCTACTGCGTCTGTCTGGGCGCCTTCAACAGGTGGATTTTGGTCATTTGTTGAAGTAGTAGCAGCTGGTGTTGCGCCATTATCAGTTGCTGTGGCTGTACCCCCAGGCTTGAAAAGCGCGCGTCGAGCAGGCTTTGGCGGTTCCTTAAAGACCTTGATCTTGTACCGAATGATGCCTCGGATGAGATCTTCCACGAATTTGGGCAGCCATATCGCGTCTTCGTACTATAAACAGCAAATTAGACCCAAAGAAGGTGGTCTATCCCTTGCGTGAGCTCACCTTCTGAATTGCTGCCAGCAGAGCAGCGTGGCCGCGGATGTTGACCCAGTCGAGCGGAGCGAGTGCAGCCTTGAAACGTAGCAGATTCATAAGCATATCATCAAGTAAGATTCTCCGGACGATCACCGACTCCTTACATCGTAATCTCGTACATACAAGTCCTTTGTATCGGTGGCTCGAAGAATCGTTAATGTGGCGTCAATGTGGCCAGCCCAGCAGGCGAGATGCCTAGACAGAAGAATCGAATCAGAACCCAGACGCCAGTTGTCAACAAGTATGCGTCGCATGGGCTTTCGTACAGAGGATAGCTTCCGTTCTACAGTAGCAAAGCATTGCATTCAATCCCAAAGAACCACAACAATGCACCGAATGGATTGTGATACCTCATCGAGACTGCGTGCATTGGCTCCAGATTGCAGAAGATACTCGATCACAGGCGCAGAGCCTCCTTTCGCTGCCCTGAAAATGGATTAGTGTCTGCAGACAAAGCACCACGAAGCTCAAACGTGTTCTGTCGTACCAATGCAGTGGACTTTGCTGCATCTGCAGGTACAAAAACACCATATATCAGCAGGTTCCTCATCGGATTTGCATCAGCCAAGACGACCTACATTCCATGGATCCAGAGTGGCGTCGTTCACATCCACCTGCTCAATCTCGACCAAATGGCGCACTCGCCGCAGATCGCCTTTCATGGCGGCCCAAAACACGTCCGAGAGCACCCATTCGATGCTGGAATGGTTGAAATACTTTTCCATGGGCGACAAATGCCTGCGGGGCTAGTCAAACGACCAACGGGTTATTGCTGTCTGTCCATCCACTGATTGAAACACAAGCCACCAGCGTACCTCTGTTAGCACGCGCACTTGGACGGGCATGCGCTTCCGTGACATGGCTTTCACTTTGCGCATGTGCAATTGGATCTTAGCCTTCTCGCGTGCTATGAACCCAGGACGCGGCGCTTTCCTAGCCACAGACGCTGCTTGTTGTTGTTGCTGTCCCTTTGCGTTACTAGGAGAAGCAGTTGATGGAGCGACCTCATTCAATTGCGCTTTCGCTTCTTCCTCTCGCTCTAGCTGCTCCTGGCGAAGCTGCATCCGCTCCTGCTTGGTCTTCTTCTAAGGACATCAAGCGTCAGTAGAGCATGAGGGCAACGCATGCATGGCAATTCCCACATGACTAGCCTTCTTCTGCTTCTTTGGAGAAGTTGGTCTGGACCCTGCTTTGCCTGCAGCTGCTGCGCTCTCAGGCGCATGACTAGGTTCTTGTACAGTCTGCGCCTGATAATCTCCAGCGTCGATCTCTGGGTTCTCAGCCTCTCGAGCGTTCTCTTCTTCTGCAGCGTCGTCTGCAATATTGTACTGCTCTTGTTGCCAATATGCTTCATTGTCAAACGGATCCGCTTGCTCTTGCTCTGCGTATACGTCATACTCGTCATACGTAGGGTCTTCTTCCGCGTACGCGGTGTATTCTTCCTCCCCATAGGCTCCGTCCCACTCGTAGCCAGCTGCTGCTGCGTCGTATCCTTCAAGCTGGCCATCCAAATGAACGGCTTCCTGATTACCAGCGGCATCGTCCGCGTACGGGTAGACTTCGCTCTCTGCGCCGTCACCAGTCGCGTCGGCGTATGCGGCGTACTCTTCCGCATTGTACTGCGAGTACTCCGCATCCGCAGACGCTGCGAAAGATTCATCTGTCACATATCAATACCCAGATGGCGGTTATTCAATCCAATCATATATGTAGACCACAGCAGCACAGCAAGAGAGAGAGAGAGAGTCGCGACCTGCCGCTTCCTGCTCCATGTTGCTGTGAAAAGGTATCCATCTCAAAGGATGGTCTACCCCAGGAGACACTTTAATTAGAGCTTTGTCCGTAGCAGTATGACATAAGAGGAGCATAGACAGGTTTAGAAATGCCAAAACAGGACCATCTATTTGATTACGACCTCATCTGCGCACAGAGACACGGAGAGGACGGACGGATGGAGTTCCTGCGCAACCTGAGCGCGCGCCATGAGCAGCTCAAGAAGAAGATCCACAGCACGCGCATCCCTCTGTCCAAGAGAGGCCAGACGGCCATGGGCGTGGTCTACTTCACAGTGCCCATCGTCTGCGGCTACTTCATCATGAAGTGGACGGAGCGCAAGGCCGACGAGAACTTCCACAAGCAGGTAACTACAGTTGGGCATGCTCTGAAG